>JZKD02S1814935.1:148284-176584 GCA_000966675.3 Picea glauca
GAGGAGGAGGAGGAGTAAGATGATGACAATGTTGAATATTATGGTGATGACAATAAAAAATGACAACAATGATGACGATGACGACTACATAATGATTCCATCCCATAACTTTAGTAGTTCATTGGGATGGCAATGATGATGATGAGGAATACGACAATCATGGTGACGATGATAATGATGACCATGGAAATGACGACGATGATGACAATGACAATAATTATGATCGCGATGATGATGGTGATCATGACATGAATGGCAATGACAATGCTGATGAAAATGATGATGATGATGATAATGATATGATGATGATCATGGCGATGGAAATGACGATGATGATGATAATGACGATGACGATGATGATGATGGTGATGACAACGATAAAGACAATGACAATGATGATGAGGAGGAGGAGGATGACGACGACAATGTTGATTATGGTGATGACAATGATTATGATGATGATGATGAAAATGAGGATGATGACAATGACTACGACGACAATGACAATGATGACGATGATCACGATGATGATGAGGAGGAGGATGACAATGTCGATTATGATGATGAGGAGGAGGATGACAATGTCTATTATGATGATGATCATGAAAATGGAAATGACGATGATGATGAAAATGACGATGACGATCATGATGATGGCGATGACAACGACAACGACAATGATGACGATGACGATGAGGAGGAGGAGGAGGAGTAAGATGATGACAATGTTGATTATGGTGATGACAATGAAAAATGACAAGAATGATGATGACGACGACTACATAGTGATGATCCATGTCATACATAGTGATGCTAGCCCATAACTTTAGTAGCTCCTTGATGATGACGATGATGATGATGAGGACTGCAACGATCATGATCACGATGATGATGATGATGAGGACTGCAACGATCACGATCACGATGATGATGATGGCCATGGCAATGACGATGATGATGATGATGACAATGACGATGATGATGACGATGACGATGACGATGACGATGACGATGACGATGATGATGATGATAAAGATGACAATGAAAATAAAGATGACGATGGCGATAAATATGATGATGATGATGATGATGATGATTTCGATGACGGTGACGATGATGATGATGATGATGATGATGATTTTGATGACGGTGACGATGATGATGATGATGATGATGATGATGATAATGATGATGATGAAAATGATGATGGTGGAAATAATAATGATGATGACTGTGACAATGATGATGACAACGTTGATGATGACCATGGTGATGTCGATGATGATGATGGTGATGACGACTGCAAAAATCATGATGATGACGATGATGATAACCATGACGATGATGATCATGATGATGACGATGATGATCATGAAAATGATGACGATGATGAGGAGGAGGAGGAGCTGAAAATTTTGATTATGATGATGAAAATCATGACAACGATGATGATGATTAACCCATATAAATAAATACTTTAAATAGAATAAATAATTTAAAATATATAACGATCACATAAATCCTACATTTCATCATTTCTGCAATATCATTGATCCTCTAAGTCTTCATCCAAGTCTACATCTAAATTATCTGGTTCAGAATTGATGTTGAAAGGATTGGGAATATCAACATCATCATCAATATCAAAGTCATTTTCAATAATATTATCATCAATATGATCATCAAGAACAATTCCATCTACATATGGTTTAACTTATTCGACTTCTTCATCTGAGAGTACATATACCTCATGCTCCTATGCATCTTCTTCTTCTTCAATATCATGTTCTTCTATTACATTATACTTTACAACCCTTCCTCTTGGATCATATCTAAGAACGTATGACCAACCTTCTTTACCTAGAACCTATGAATAAAATCCATTCTCACATTGGCTTGGAAGAGCATAAGTTTTTGTACTTAGTTTTGGACACACCTACCACACTTAGAGGGGGGGTGAATGAGTGTGGGGATCTTTTTCCCAAAAACTTCCATCTTACACAAAAATCATTAATTAGCATTCAACATTTACTTATTACTTATTGTTGTCATTTATAACCAGTTAGATGTGAACATATATCAGCAATATATCATCAACAAATCATCTCCACAAGGAACACAAAGAACACAAGATGTATGTACAATTTTCTTTTTATTATGGACTACAATCCTTGGGGTTTTTCAACAACAATTGAATAGACTACAACTATACAAGAGCACCAACTCTATCATGCAAGACTCAACTTACACACTCAACACCAAATAAGATGAGGCAACAATCCTCAACAAATATCAGTTTGCAATAGGTATGCAACCTGTCAATAGAGCAACCCACGTGTGTACGTGCCCTGGCTCACTACAACCCGCGTATGTATGCGGCCAATACATACAGAAACCTTCGTATGCCTTTTGAACTATTAGGGTTTATCCTTTTCATCACATACTCAGATCCTCAACAACATGCAAGCAAAATTTCTTTTGTCTTCCACTGTCCAAACTAACCACCAACTAGTCACAACACATCCAAGCTCTCCAATAGCTTACTCGTGCTCCACAACCAATCAATATGAATTATAACTCAATCATGTATAAGTAACTAGTATACCATAGCAATCATATCACAACTGAATCACAAGAGTATTGCTCACTCCATCAACCAACATAAACCACATCGCAACAGCCATACCAAGAATTCCCTAAGCATTCACAATACAAAAAGAAATACTATCCATCAAGACAATAATGTAACCATACCAGTGTCTCAGTGACAGATCTAAGCCCATAGAATGCATATCTGGAACCTGCTTCAGTCTTCAGGAGCCTATCATCAACTCAAGCACCAATCTCCATCACTTTATCCATTGTACATGCCTTGACTTCATACAACCCGCGTATGTATGTGCCTTGGCTCACTATAGCCTGCGTACACCTCAGAAACTAGGGTTTCTGAAGCTCCAAGATTTTTTCCATCAAGATATCCAACATTGTCGAAACTTTGATTCGTCCATGAGATCCTCCTCACACTCTCTTCCTCAAAATAGATCTTCAATCATGCTCAAGAGATCCACTCCAAATATTCTCTCACAAGAAGCTCTCCATTGATCCACAAAAAGGATGTTTTAAAAGAGACCATTGCTATCTTATTTATACTTTCATCCTCTAGGTCACTTAACCCACATCTAGGTCACTCAACCTATTTTCCTCATTTTAGGGTTAACCACTTTTCATAAATAGAAAATTATTTGTTACTTTATCATTTAAATATTCCTCCTTGACTTTGTCACCTCACTTTATCATTTAAATAATCCTTCTTGACTTTGTCACTTTACTTTATCATTTAAATAATTCTTCTTGACTTTGTCACTTTACTTTATCATTTAAATAATCCTTCTTGAATTTGTCACTTTACTTTATCATTTAAATAATGATTCCTTCTTTTCAAGCACTTTGACTTCTTTAACCATTTTGGGCTTCAAGCCAACATATGGGGGTCCTTCAACTTCGTAAAGCCATAAATCTCAAACCGTGAGGAGTTATGTGACATTTCACATACCACTAGAAATGGCATGACAAGAACTATCCATCTAGGATAGTTTCACCAATAGAATCACTGACCTTCATTTCATTATTCCACATACAAGCATGGGTTCTCTCAACCACAAATCAACCACAAAGAGTCTTCCTGTGAGGGCTTTCACCATAAGGGGACCACTTTGGAGTTCATCCATTTGTACTTCTTATCAACCATGACAAGACAATAATGAGTCATCTTTTACATCAAACAAACTATGCATCATATATCAAAGAATACATATTCATCATGTATCAATGACAACTCATTGACCCATCTTCATCTATGCATCATATCAATGATAACTTATTGATCAATCTTCATCGATTGGTTTCCACTTGACATCTATCATTATCATCAAGGACAATACACATACATTGTTCATCAATCATCAATCAATCAATCCTATCAATCAATCCATCACTTGACATCAATCAATCAATCAATCCATTGGCATCAATGACAACATGATCCAACAATCTACCCCTTTGGCATTGATGGCAATACCAACATTGATGTCAACACCAAATACCAATTATTGATGTCAACTTGTAGATAAGTCATGCTCTACATCAATAGTCAATGTGACTATCTCTCCCAATCAATAGACATCAATCACATCAATGTGATTATCTCTCCCCCTTTGACATCAATGGCAAAGGGCCATTCTCCTCTTGGGGCTACTCCCCCTACTTGAACTTTCCTTGGGGTTGCTCCCCATGTCTAAGTGCCTTTGATATTCCTCAGAATAATCTCTCCCCTTTTGAACAAGGGATATCATTATTATGTAATGCTAAAGATACATCAAACATACTCCCCCTGTGACCATTGCTCCCCCTGGAATTATGCTTCTGTGCTCTTTCTTCAAATATAGGGATCTTTTCTAGATATGCATCTGATAAATATCTTCTCCTAGAATCATGGGAAGAATGACCCCCCCCCCTATGAGTATGTCACCTTTATATTTTCTGCAAGATGGACAATGTGCTACAATATAATGATCCTTGGACCTGTTCATGCATCAAACTCATGCCATACATGAAACAAAAGATATGTCAAAAATAGAGAATCATGAGTAAAATATCAACCAAGTACATCCTATGCCAAAATGTGTGTTCATCATGCACAACACCTATGTACATCAACATCATACAATGTGCCAAAAGATATCATCCATGGAATCTATCAATCATATGCCTCTATCAACATGCCAAAATGTGCATCTACCAATATGGCAAACATGTGCATCCACCAATATTCCAACCATGTGCATCTACCAATATGCCAACCATGTGCATCTACCAACATGCCAAACAATGTATCATATCACTCATGATATGTCTCCATCATGAACCAAGTACCATAACCATGTATCAAACAAATATCAATTGTTGTTCTAATCAAGTAATACCAACGGTGTAGTATCATCAAGCATATGCCATATATGAGTGTACCAAAACATGTACACCAACATGCACCAATACCACAAAATGATGAATCCCATACATGTATGCCAAATCCTCCATAAAACATGTGCAAATCAACCTGCTAGTAGGTGCCTCTACCCGTGTACTAGAAACGTACCAATCATGCATCAACTATAGATCATAAATGATGTACAACATGATCATCTCATCAACTCACCAACCACATGTCCCAATGTGTAGCCCATCCATACTGCCAAATGTATGCATCAAATTTTCAACAGGTAAGCGTCATAAGATACATAAATGAAACTTCAATATATGTACCAGCCATGTAAACCAACCGATCAGCATCAATCCTCCATTTACTATAGCAAATGATAAGCATCCAACAGTATATGTACTAGTAGTATGTTTCAATGACATTTCTAGTTAGCATTATCATGATATATCACATAACCAGGGTTCCATAACTTCACTATCATAACCAACATTATTCTTCAATAGTAAATGCCTCAATCCATACTCATGGGTTAGTGATATGCATCCAATATAGCCTTTCATTATTTTTATCATCGCTTTACATAATCATGAAAACCTACAAAAAACAGTGTCAAAACCTACAACAAACCATGCTAGACCCTACAAAATAGAGTTATACTATCACATCAAGCTACAACCCATGTGCATTACCCTTTTTTTAGGCTTTACTACTTGTACGCGGCCTGTTGCACAACAACTTGCGTATGTATGCAACCTATTCAAGGTCATCCCGCGTATGTGTGCGACTGATACCATTGTTACACATGTATGCCTCTGTGGATAACATGCTTGAACCTCCCTTCAGTCTTTCATTCTGATCTGGCTTCTTTGTCTTCTTCACCCACTTCTGTAGATGTCCCTACTCCTCAAAACTTGAGCTCTAAGAATCCATATTTTCAAAGATGGCTCCCTTTCTTACTTCATTCCTTCTTCTAGAGATGTTATTTGAAGTCCTCATCATGGACTTCCTTCTTGTGTTCCATCATTCCTAGGATTTGTGGCCAAATCCACTACAGTTGTAGCATCTCATGGTGTTACAGTGAACAACAATGTGTCCTACTTGATCACATCTCCAACACCTCGTGGTGTTATAAAATCTTCTGTAAGATCTACATTCAAAAGCTTTGTGACCATATCCATTACATGAATAACAATACTCATGAAAAATACTTCCATACCTTTTCTTTGGTGTCCCAAGAATAGCTTCTTGATGTCTTCCTTGCTTTGTTCTTTTGAAATTTTCTTTGTCTTGTGTAGATGGTTGTTTTGTAACATTGTCTTCCTTCTTTGATGGACTTACCTCATGCTTCTTTGAGGTGCTTGCTTCAGCATGTGTAGCTTCCTTTTTGTATATGAGACTTGATTTATCATATGGTGATATTTGACTATCCAAGATCTCATCCAAGATTAGTGAGCTATTCAAGAATTTATTTGACTTCTCCACTTTCTTTCTAAGATCAACAATTTCAGCTTCCAACTTACAACATGACTCTTCCTTTTCATTTATCTAATTCTTCAATAGTTCCTCTATCCTTTTGTCTTCTTCAATTTGGGTCTTGAGATGGACAATAGTTTCAAAACTTTTGCTAATCTCATCATCTACATTCATATCTTCTTTTCCATTCTTTAGTCTTGTGATCTCTTCTTCCTTTTCTTCTAATTGAGTCTTATTGCTTTCTTCTTGTTCTTTGGGCATTTCCTTTAACTTAAAGATGTGCCTTTGATTCCTCCTAAGAAACTTCTTAGTGTTATCCGAAAGGTATTTATAGTGTGTATAATAATGATCACTACTATATCTATATAAACCCTCTTCAACTTCCTTTTGAAGTTCTAATATATTTTCTTCTATTCTTTCCATGGGATAACTACCATCAAACTTTACACAAACTGTTTCTAGATCTTCTTCTTCACTTGAGAAAAATTCAACAACATCACATTTTGAATAATTTCAATCAAGGGTCTTTGAGGATTATTTACCTTCATTTGAAGTATCTTCCTTTTTTCCAACATTATCACATGATTCTTTGCCTTCATTTGAAATGTCTTCAAGATCTTCATTTTTGCTAACATCATCACTTGATTCTTTGTCTTCATTTGAAATGTTTTCAAGATTTTTTTGAGATTCTTTACCTTTAATGATCTTGATGGAGTGGTCTTCAACATATTATTTCTTGTTTTGATATGTCTCCTCTAGCTTTTTCCATATATCCTTGGAGGAAGTGCATTGTCCCATGCTCTCTTTGATAAGGCTTGAGAGTCCACTAAGAATGGTCTTGAGAGCCAATGCATCATTCTTCTTTCCTTCCCTTTGAGCTGCAAACTTTGAATTGTTCTTCAATGGAACTGATCCACCAATGGCTGCCTTCCAAATAGTTTCTCCCATTGTTTTCAAATACACTCTCATCCCTATTCTCCAAGTATAATAGTTTTCCTCATCAAGGATTGGTATTTCATCATCCATTTGTGTGTCTATGGATCTCCTTCAAGATTTTTAAGGCTTGTAGTGAAGGCCTGATCTGATACCAATTGTTGGACACACCTACCACACTTAGAGGGGGGGTGAATGAGTGTGGGGATATTTTTCCCAAAAACTTCCATCTTACACAAAACTCATTAATTAGCATTCAACATTTACTCATTACTTATTCCTATCATTTATAACCAGTTAGATGTGAACATATATCAGCAATATATCATCAACAGATCATCTCCACAAGGAACACAAAGAACACAATATGTATGTACAATTTTCTTTTTCTTACAGACTACAATCCTTGGGGTTTTTCAACAACAATTGAATAGAGTACAACTCTACAAGAGCACCATCTCTATCATTCAAGACTCAACTTACACACTCAGCACCAACTGAGATGAGGAAACAATCCTCAATAGATATCAATCTGCAACAGGTATGCGACCTATCAGTAGTGCAGCCCACGTGTGTACGTGCCCTAGCTCACTATAGCTCGCGTATGTATGTGGCCAATACATACAGCAACCCATGTATGCCTTCTAAACTATTAGGGTTTATCCTTTTCATCACATACTCAGATCCTCAGCAACCTGCAAGCAGAATTTCTTCTATCTTCCACTATCCAAACTTACCACCAGCCAGTCACAACACATCCAAGCTCTCCAATAGCTCACTCATGCTCCACAACCAATCAATATGAATGTTAACTCAATCATGTATAAGAAACTAGTATACGATAGAAATCATATCACAACTGAATCACAAGAGTATTGCTCACTCAATCAACCAACATAAACCACATCGCAACATCCATACCAAGAATTCCCTAAGCATTCACAATGCAACAAGCAATACTATCCATCAAGACAATAATGTAACCATACCGGTATCTCAATGACAGATATGAGCCCATAGAATGCAGATCTGGAACCCACTTCAGTCTTCAAAATCCTGTCATCAGCTCAAGCACCAATATCCATCACTTTATCCATTGTATGTGCCTTGACTTCATACAACCCACGTATGTACGTGCCCTAGCTCATTGTAGCCCGCGTACACCTCAGAAACTAGGGTTTCTGAAGCTCTGAGATTTTTTCCGTCAAGATATCCAACATTGTAGAAAGTTTGATTCATCCATGAGATCCTCCTCACGCTCTCTTCCTTAGAATAGATCTTCAATCATGCTCAAGAGATCCACTCCAAATATGCTCTCACAAGAAGCTCTCCATTGATCCACAAAAAGGATGTTTTACAAGAGACCATTGCTATATTATTTATACTTTCATCCTCTAGGTCACTTAACCCACTTCTAGGTCACTCAACCTATTTTCCTCATTTTAGGGTTAACCACTTTCCATAAATAGAAAATTCTCCATTACTTTATCATTTAAATATTCCTCCTTGACTTTGTCACCTAACTTTATCATTTAAATAATCCTTCTTGATTTTGTCACTTTACTTTATCATTTAAATAATTCTTCTTGACTTTGTCACTTTACTTTATCATTTAAATAATCCTTATTGACTTTGTCACTTTAGTTTATCATTTAAATAATGATTCCTTCTTTGACCATTTGGGGCTTCAAGCCAACATATGGGGGTCCTTCAACTTTGTAAAGCCATAACTCTCAAACCATGAGGAGTTATGTGACATTCCACATACCACTAGAAATGGCATGACAATCACTATTCATCTAGGATAGTTTCACCAACAGAATCACCGATATTCATCTCATTATTCCACATACAAGCATGGGCTCTCTCAACCAAAACTCAACCACAAAGCATCTTCCCATGAGGGTTTTCACCATAAGGGGACCACTTTGGAGTTCATCCATTTGTACTTCTTATCAACCATGACAAGACAATAATGAGTCATCTTTTACATCAAACAAACTATGCATCATATATCAAAGAATCCATCTTCATCATGTATCAATGAAAACTCATTGACCCATCTTCATATATGCATCATATCAATGATAACTTATTGATCAATCTTCATCGATTGGTTTCCACTTGACATCTATCATTCTCATCAAGGAAAATACACATACATTGTTCATCAATCATCAATCAATCAAGCCTATCAATCAATCCATCACTTGACATCAATCAATCAAACCATTGGTATCAATGACAACATGATCCAACACCTAGATCAATCATCCTTGTATTAACCATGGTAAATCCATTATCATGCTTAGTAACAGTTCTTTCTAGATCACGTGCATTCATCCATAACTTGTACCATTTGACCTCAAATAGAACTAACTTGAAGGAATTAAAGTCACACTCAATTACATCATTCAAATTCCCATAGTATCTATTTTTAGATATTGTTGGATGCATTTCACTTCTAGAGGAAACATTAGTGACTTGAAAGACTGCAGTTATCCCATAATCATAGGTTTTATTCTTATCATCCAAATTTTTATGCGAAATTTATGGTCATTGCACCACATATCCTTACGGTGTTTCAACTGCAATATATGCCCCACACGTAAAAAATGCATATTTGTAAATGAATAAACATGATATTTAGACTTAGTAAAACTTTGTAAAAGAAACACACCATGTCCTAGATTAATAGAATGGAAAATAACTGAAAAATTATGTGGGTGAATAATATGCTTGCCTTCTTACCTTTTAAACCATATGCTAAATCAATTTACCTCTGAGTAAGATTGGTATCTTGATTAAAATGATCTTCTTTAAGAAAATTAGCCACCCCTTCCCATCATAGCCTACCATTACATTGTATATTACATCGATTTATCCATACTTTATTAGCTCGTCGACAAAAGGCTCAATATATAGATTCATATATTTCACTTGGTACTTACCTAATTGGGTGAAAGTACACATAATTACTATGTTATATATATATATATATATATATATATATATATATATATATATATATATATATATATATATATATATATAATTATGCAATGAATAAGAAAAAAAAATACAATGTTCAAACCAATTTTGTAAACAAATACTTGGAACAATCATTGCCAACATTGTGTTCTCCCTCTTTATAAACAAATACCTGGAACAATCATTGGCAGCATTGTGTTTGTAACAAAAATATCCCACATTGAGTAAATAGAAATGAGCTCACCAAATGGATTGACATCATCAGTTGTCAATGAAATCATAACCTTATTATGTTATTCTTTAAAAATCGGCCATCTTTCTTCGATGTTCCTAAATGCAGAACCATCTGCATGCATTCAAAGAATGCCATCTTCACTTATGTGTCGAGAATGGTAATCCATAAACTATGCAATTCTTTGGGACCTAAATAATTGTTGCAAATGTGAAATTATTGGAATATGATGAAGAACCTTGTGAGGCACCTTTTGTGTTACTTGATTGGCTCGATATCTACTGATTTTACATTGTGGGCATTTCGTTTCCGATGCATATTGTCCATAATATGTAATATGATCATATGTGCATGCATCAATATCTTGATACTCCATTCCAATATATTTCATAATGGAACACATCACTTGGTATGTGTGAGGTAAATTATTTTATGGTGGTAAGAAAAATTCACCCAACAATCTACAGCATAAAAAAAAACTAGTTAATGTAAATAATAACATTAATTGACACTAAAAATAGAGAAAAATAAAGTCGACCAAGTTACGTATAATATGTGACAAATTATATTACGTGCATTAGGATGTGTGAGACAAGTGTTTGACAAACCATTCAATACCTCCAAGTTCACCAACAACATTATAGAAGAGAGAATATTTGTTCTTGAGCCTTCATAAAGGGGTTTTTTTTCCTTGTCAAGTAGAGGTACAACATAAATATCATCATTGTTTTCCTCATTGATAGGAACAAATATGTCCTGGATCAATCTATTTGTCCCATCATCCGGCTCAAAAATATTATTGGTGTCATCTTCTTCCATAGGATTGACGTGATCTTCAATATTCACACCATCTTCCACATCTTGTACAATAGTATTTCTACTACTACTTGGTAGATATGTATCCGGTGACAAACACCTAGGAGGATTCATATTTAAAATTACAAACAATTGATAACATTGGTGTATATAACAAAAATTAAAAAAAAATTATAAATTATAAATAGAATCAATACAAAGACATATATTATGAATAACTTACCATGGGACAAAATGTATGCCCCCCTTCACAATGCCCATACGTAAAGCAGTTTTTTTAGTTGTTTTCCTTACAAGTCTTCTTCTTTTCAAGCCCCTAGATTCATTGCAAGGGAAATAACGTTTCCCATCAGTATTGACCAGTGCCTCCCATGCGGCCCTTAACCTAGAAACTATCCTTTGACTCTACTCATGTGTTGGCATTGGGATTTCCTATATTTACAAAAAAATCCATTAAAGCAATATGCATACATTAATATATGAATTATATATTCTAATTATGGTACAAAGATCATCTAATTATATTGAATCCATATTTACTAGATAATTAATCCATTTTCATCATATATTTATTAAAGGTTTATAGCAGTAATCAACAATTAATCAACAAATCAAATCCATACACTTTTACCACATAAGTTCCAAATCTTCACTATAAGCAAGTAATAAAATCAAACAATAAAAGAGAACTACACCAAGACAAATTCTATAGTAATTAAATGGAATTGAGTAGACATGTTCATACCTATATATTTCCTAGGGAAAAATTTGTGTACCCAAATGAAAGAGGGTCTAAGGGTTCGGGATCCAATATGTGTATTTAAAAAAGAGAATAAGTAACATTAAAAATCTGTAACCTTCAAAGTACAAAATTAGAGCTATGCAGATCAAGAATTGGATTTGAGGAAAGTAGCACATAGCAAAAGACTAATAAATCAGGCAACGAATAATTAGCATAAAAATATTTTATAATAGTCACACCTATAAAAAAATTGTTTAAAACACTAAACTCCATCGATCTTCCGACGAATGTTGACTATGTCAAATATGACTAAGTCAGTGAGGTCATTAACTGTTAAACAATTTTCAAATGGGTAGTTGGCATCCTCTAGGTTAGTCAATAGATCAAAAAACTATCCTCTAGGTTCGTCGAAAGATCGACGGATATAGATGTTCATTGAAAGTTTGAAGTTCATCAAGGCGCCTAGAAAAAAATAGATTAAAATTTTAATATTATGTCGTAATTTGTGACGATATGATTGAATTTATCCTTATCAACGAATTTTTTTTTTTTTTAATGTTGACCCCATATATAGTAGTGTCTTGACCCCATCTTAGAAATCAAAACATTCATACTTACATTTCGGTGTACAAGCATGTTTAAACAACCAAGAATAAAATAAAAGAGGAACCATGTCCGACCACTAAAGAAACAAAAATGTAAACAAACAGAGAGAATGAATAAGAAAAATACTCACAGTTTCAATGAAGGTTGCTTTCAATCCAATACATGATATACCCAAGAGGATCCTTTTCCAAATCACTAGAATAACAATGGAAGAGATGAAAACAATATTCAAAACAGAGTGAGAATGGAATGACATGTATATTGATTATTCTATGATTAATGCTCAATAACTTTTCCCCTCTCTTACAATCACAAGGCTACATATAGATTCACTAAGGACTCTCCCCCTGATCTGATTTGCAAAATAAAGAATAAAAAAAAGGATAAGGTCAATTGATCATATTTGACCTTGTCTAAAATAATATTTTCCCATTGAATGATTCAGTTAAGTATAGGGTAAACATAAATCAATGAGGGACATTAAACCAAGGATAGTTACTCAATTAACAAGATCCCGTTAAAGAATTTCCAGAATGTGTATAATACACACTAGGGTGACAAAGAAAAAGATAAGTAGATCTCTTAGGTAGAGTAGGCCCACTTCAAGAGAGAAATATTCCCCATGTGCTTGCATAACTTAGTTTTTTAATTAGTAGCATGGGTGTCATTTTGAATCCATGTCAAATGTTAGTATTTGATTCCATAATGAAATTATCAATATAATTACTTATGCATTAACACAAAGGAACCTTAATATAACTTGTTGAAGGAATATTACATTTTCATGATTGAGGACTTGTGGAAAGTGCATCAAAACCTAATTAGTATATTTTTAATATTAGATGGGATATTGATGTTGTGGTACTTTATGTTGATGATTCGATTTATAGTAGAAATAGTCCACTATTGTTTCAAAATTTTAAGTCACATATAATTGCATAATTCCATATGACAAGACTTGACAATTTGAACTAATTTTGTGGCATCAAAGTATCAAAAATATGCGATAGCATATTCATGTCATAAGCTAAGTGTACCCTTGAATATTTTACAGAGATTCAATATGATGAGTTGAAAGCAAGTTGTAACTCCTCTTGAGGTCAAGTTGAAGTTAATTAGAAAGGTGGATTCTAAGCCAACTAATCAAATTGTATACTGTCAATTGGTTGGACGTTCAATATACCTAACTACAAGTTGACCAGATATTGTATTTACAAGTAACTTTATTTCTATATTTATGGAGACCCCAAGAGTTAAATTCAAAAAAACTTAAGAGAATTCTTAAGTATGTCAAAGGTAAAGTTGAATATGGATTACAATGTATGTCAGCAAAAGAATTCAGACTATTTGGATATACAAACTTAGATTGGGAAGGTTGTATGGATGATAGGAATTCTACATTATGATATGCATTTAGTATGGATTCAATAGATGTTGCTTAGTGCACTAAAAATAAACCTGCAGTATCATTTTCCATAGTGGAGGAAAAATACAAGGCACCAACAATAAGAGCATATGAGATAATATTGTTGCAAATACTACTTTAAGATCTATAAGAGCTAAGAGATATACCTAAAAATATATTCTATAATAATCAAAGGAATATTATATGACTAAGATCCTAATATTTCACAATAAAACTAAATACATAGAGATCCAACATCCTTTTATTCAATATCTAGTACATTAAATATTGCTCGAGTTAGTATAATGCAACAAGGATGATTAGGTCACAGATCTATTCACGAAGGTATTACCAAAGGGCGAAATTTTAGAAATTCAAAGATGCACTTGGAGTCTCAACAAATGGTCGCTATGAGGGGGGAATGTTGGGTTAATGACCATTTGTGTGATTAATTATGTTCATAATGTGTGAATTTGTTTGATATTAAGTGTACACTCATATGATATGAGAATGTCTCTGAGATAAATGTTAGTAAATTTATTTGTTAAAACAGTTTGATTGATAATGATTGTATTAATGACTCATAGAGTCACAAGAACATATAAATAATGCATTGTATTCATTAAACTTTGAACCTTGTGTGCATAATAGAGAGCAATATTTTTTTTGCTCCATTCATCTCAAATTACTTTTATTTTTGTTATGTTTATCATTTATATTAGAGCGCATTTAGGTAGGATGTTTGAGTTGATAACCGGCCATGATGGTCTTAGGTACTTGTCACACACCCACGGCGAGGAAAAAATACGAAAAACAATATTTTTCCTCAATTAGTCGATTCCTCCATCCATGGTCTCTAATCCTGGTCAATGGAAGTCAGGGAAGGACCTCAAATCCACTTAACAAGCCCTCTTTCCCTTAAATCAGAGGTTATATTGAACCCACGACTTTCTCCTTAACACCTTTAAGCTTCAGCATATTTAGGCGCTAACTCTCCTGGTTAATCCCCCTCCCTTTATGTGACCGAGGTTGTGACTAGTCGCCAAATCAAAAGGCACGTCGCAATTTCACGTTTCTCTACTTTGCATCTCATGAAGTTCACTTGCTTGTCCTTCCCGCAAAATGAGTCAATGGCCCAGATCTCTCCTTGATCCAATGGCTCAGATCAAATCGTGATTTCGCATTTCGCAAGTTCCCAGAACTCTTACTTCCGACTTCCTGAGTTGCTAAATCCCGATAAGACTAGATCTACAGTCCACGATCTTCCTTCGATCAATGGCTATGATCAAGTCACAATTTCTTGTTTTGCGACTTTGAATATTGGTTCACCTCTGTTCTCTCGATTCCCAATTTCCCGATATTTGTGAGCATCAGATCGACGGCTCACAACTCCCCATGATCTAACGGCTCAGATCAAATTGTGATTTCACGTTTAGCGAATTCTCACAACTCCACCCTTTGACTTCCCTGAGTCGCGAGTCAGTGAAATGCTTATCTCTCGCCACGTGTCCTCCTGGATGGACGGTCTTGATGATTTTAGGACTTTGGAACCCCATTCCTCTTGTGTATCCTCAAGGATTATCGTTAGTTCACTTTACCTTGATTGGGTGGCTATGATCCTTTTACACTTAGTCTGAACAGTTGAGATCTGTTCTCCTCTGTGCTTACTCCTCGTTGTCTGGACTATGATCTGATGGTCCAAATATTTCACGAAGATCGATCCAACGATCACTCTAGCTCTTCCTCCTGAGATTTCACCTTCTTCCCTGATTGGGAAGATTTTATATGTTTAAAAGGTCTTGGCCTTTGATTTACTTCCTGCAAACCCTGATGTATGGGTCTTGACTCCCACTTTCCCGCCTGAGCTTACGAACTTGAGACAAGTTCTCCTCTTGGACCTCATCTGTGCTTCAAAAAGGAACTTGTCTCTTCTGAGCTTGGTCCTTAGGGAATTTTGAATTCCTACATACTCCTTGCATTAATATACTCATGTCAGATCGATGTTCCACAACCTTCCTCGACCCAACGGTCCAGATCACATCGCAACTTTGGGTTTCAGGAGTTTAGTCACGTCAACATGCAAATCTCCCGATGCGCAAATACCCGATTTTGCCAATCTGGTGGTCAAGGAGGGTCTCGATAGATCCTTAGATCTACGGTCCAGGTCACATCGCAACTTCAGGTTTCTAAAGTTTAGTCGCGCCAATGTGCTAATCTCCCAATGTGTGAATCCCCGATCTCGCCAATCCGACGGTCAAGGAGGGTCCTGATAGATCCTAGATCTATGGTCCAGATCACATCGCAACTTCTGGTTTCGGATTTCATATAAACCGTCCCCTTCCCAATGATTACCAACATTCGTCAAACTTGCGAAGACTGAAGTTGTCGAGGCATTAACTCATGCATTCCTTGCTCAAATTTAATAGTCACGAAAGACTTTGGATCCTCCCAAAAGGATCTCATCAGTTAATCTTCCAAATGAAAGGATATTCCCTTCCGATACTTACATCTCGCTATCCTTCCTGAGCTTTGTCAGTTATGAAGGAATTAAGAGTATTGCACTTATTCTCCTGGACTTAACACTTGGAATAATTATTCTGTGCACCCCTTACATTCATTCCTCAACTCTAGAACTTAAGTAGTTCTCAGTCTCTGCCTACCTCGCAGAGATCCTGTGCATACATGCACTATCTCTCTTGAGCGTAACAGACTCCATCCTTCAAGGGACTCAGAACGACTAGGAGGGTCGACATGCGTTCTTGAAAATGTGTCCAAGGTCGACAGACATACAATTCGTGACTCTAGCTTAAGCCACCACAGGACGCAAGAATTTACGAGTATACAACATGTCCTATCCATATGATTTCCTACTTGCCTAATTTCATATTCAGGTAGATACAAAATAGAAAAATGTAGTATAAATCATTAAGCAAACATAACCATCCCTGCAACATTCATGGGATATCCAACTTTAATGCACAGTACCACTTAAATACACAACATGTGCGATTACTTATCTATTACAGGTGGTAGCCAACCAATTGACTGTGGGTGTTCATCCTTCCACCCTACCATAGGCTTAGAGGAATTCATTCTTAGAACTCTGGCCACCCCCATGCCAATCCATGATATCACCAGGGAACTCTTGCAGTTCTCAAGGATTCTTTCTATGTTCAACTTCTGCTCAGATTTTGTTCTCTGCAACTTTTAGAGATTTGTCTTTGTTATGGCCTCGGTGAGGTTTATCAGATTCTCCCCCTGCATCAAGCTCGTGGCCTTCTATTCCTTATCCCCAGGAGAGCTCCACGCATCTCCCTTAAGATCTTGCGCTCTCTTCCCATGTGTCCTCTCTGGTTGTCTGTGTGTATCTCTCTTACCTTTCTTCTTTTGGAAGGTTCCCAACCCATCGCGTTCCTTCTGTCAGAAGGAAGCTTGGGTCTGCCTGTCTCTATGGTACTTCAGGCTGACATTATGTAGTTAGACCATGCTCCCATTCATGGGGGTGGTTGATAATTCAACCACTGGTCCTTTCTTCATTAACTGATTTCTCTCATTAGGATCCGAAGGAGGTTTATCATCCTCATCAAGGGATATTTGGGATTATTTGATATATAATGAACCCTCTTGTATAATTTTCACATTCTTCCTCTAGTGATATCATGGCCAATACTTTCAAGGCTTCACCCCCACAGTCATTTATTGGAAACTCAAAAAATAATACATTTACATTTTCCACATGCCTCAGCATGGTAATTCCTATTGTATGATTAATTACAAACTAGGGGAAACAGGGTGTTACAATTCCCTCCCCCTTAAAGGAACACCATCCTCGGTGTTCTTTCTCAGAAACACATGTCATGCCTTTCTCATTCAACCACTTTATAAGTCTTGATCTTTCTTTCTCGGTAAAGTCTTGTTTTAGACTCTTAATCTTCGTCACCTACTTTCAATAATTCTTGGACAACAAGCATATTAATCATAGAATTATGCAAAAGTATTGTATAAAAATTTCTAGGAAAATTTTCAAAATATTAGCGCAATAATTATCTGCGCAGTCTGTGGATTTGTATCCACATGGTTGTTTTGTTATCTAGGCTCATTTTTTTCTCTCGACATACCCATTGGGTGCATGATCCCAATCAATAGTTTACAATAATTATCAAGGTTTCATCTTCCTTGCAATCACTCACCCTCTAGGCCCAGGCCCAGGCATCCCCTTCTCTGCTATACAGCCCCTCAGGTGATCCATCTTGCCTTGCCAAGGTTTTATCGCACAGGAAGAACTACCCACCATGTGCATGATCCCAATAGTTTACAAGAACTATTAAGGTCTCATCTTCCTTGCAGTCACTCACCCTTCAGGCCCAAGCTCAGGCATCCCCTTCACTGCTATATAGTACCTCGGGTGATCCATCTTGCATTGCCAAGGTTTTCTCGCACACAAATAATTCCAGAGACTCTATCGAGTCTTACAATCGAGGCGTCCCTCAAAATTGCTCTGTCAAGGCATCCCTTCGGCTTGTGTTACCTCAACACAACATATTCTAGGCAATCATAGCTTACCACGGGGTTCTCATGGCTCAGCAGTAGCCATTTTTCATTATTTTACAGCTTGACAGCCTTCCGGTTCAGCTAAAGTTAGGGACGAAGGTTACTCTCCTTCTCTTGACTCAATCATAGATAGGGACAAAGGTTACTCTCCTTCTCTCGAGTCAGTCTTTATTTCGTGTGATCAGATTATACTCTTTCTCACCCGTATCACAGACATATAATAATTCACGAGACATAATCATAAATTTTAAATTCAAAATTTTCTTGTAAATCTGTGACCCACATATATCCATATTCCACATTTTGTTTCCATATTTGTTTCACACAAAAAATAGATTCATAAATTATGGGACTTTCCTTCCCATAGTGGTTTGGCTCAGTAGGTAATTGGTCTTCCTTATGGCTTACAACGCTGCCATATTCAAGAATCCTTTGCTTCTTGCACTTTCAACTTCAATCAGCCAAACAAATTGTTAGTTTCCATGTACATACATTTTATTGCACCTTTATAATGTCATCGTAAACAATTTTAGAATTGTGCATACTAACAATCAAATTCACTTTCTCAAAAGGAAAATACCATTCCTTGCAGTTTGGCTCAATGGGAAATTGGTCTTCCTTATGGGCTTACAATACTGCCATACCCAAGACCCATTTCCTCCTGCAATTTCAACATTCCTCAGCCAAACAAATTGTTAGTTTTCATGCACATTACCTTTTTCAAAATCAAGTATACTAACAGTCCAAGTCATTTTCATCTGTTCAAGGATACAAAGAAAAAGGATACATCACCTCTTACCTATGCATCATTCCATCCTACAAAATTTTTCAAAATGTAATTCAGATATCAATTGATTTTAATGAATGCGCCAACATTCGTGGCCACATTCATACCCAATGCACCCTTGCATTGATTTTAAGTTTCCCATACTTTTTGACAAGTACCTTTCCATGGGGTGTTGGATTTTAGCCAAGGTTTTCACCATATGGATTATTTATTCTCATTTGTTGTTGCAGCAAGGATGTGCTTCCGACTATAGGCCAATCACGATCCCAAATCAGTACACATGAAACTCAAAAGTTTCACATGAATGCCTTTAAGAATTATTCCTCCATTAATAACCAGGGTGCCAACACTCATGGGAACCCAAATTTGGTTTTCTCTAACACCTATACAACATGAGTAGAAATGTTGGAAGGTCCTCCTTCCTCAATGGGAAATCCATTGTCTGTCCTTTATGAAAACATGCATTTCCTTGAAGGAATTCCATGCAACATGCTATCTATGAGCACTTTTGTTTCCAATCAATCCTTGATTGGTCCATGTATTCATGACATATCAGTTCATGAATTATTTCGAGGATTACAATTAGTCTTTACTACCAGAGGTTCACGCCTCCATCATTCAGGTTCTCCTTCCTAAATCATACCCTACTTGGGTATCCAAGGCATACAATTGCCTTTCAACGTTTCATACAAAACATTAAGACCATAAAACATTTCAGAAGGGATTCTTACCCAATCCATTCATACCCTGTTCCACATAGGCATGAACATTTTTATCTTGGTTATGGCTGCTAGCACCCCCTATGATATTTCCCCATCAATGGTTCTCCATGGGGACTTTTAAAGTCCCTTCAACAATCTTTCAACAAGAACCTTTTCATAGTCATTCTCTGTTTGAGGTTGTTCATTATTGGCAACTGTCTTTCTCAACAATTCCAGTCTTATTTCTTTCTACACATGAAATACATCATAAGCACATTATTCGTCATGTAAATTAAAATGCAAGCACCATAGCATTTAGATTAATAAAATATTTGCAGACATGTCCTAGCATATCCGTATGCATTTCATCACATTATCCTTAATGTTCTCATGAGTGCAACACAATAGTTCTCAATCGTTTTTACAGTAATACAACCATCATTACTATGGTGTCAAAAAATTTACTTTCGTTAGCGTACTAGCTTTCTCATCCCAGAGAAAAACATAATACACAACAAGAATAGAATTGAGGTCTCTCACCTTCTTCAAATTCTTTCTACATCGCCTGGGACTTTTCAGTCCAGCTGAGTTATTTCTAAGGCCTCACTATATTTTCTCTGCTTTTGCAATTCTACTCCCTATTGGGATCTTCCTACTCTTTTCCTTGAGACGCCTTGGTTAGGCCTCACCCTAACCCTTTTTGGAATACAACAACATTCTAAACTTTTTGTTCATAATGGATCATGAACCTTTGCATCTAGCACATTACCATTTGGTTATCTAAATGGTCAATATTCATTTATTAGTCTTCTACTCATTACATGATGTTTTTTCAAAATGTAATCCAGGATTCTGGTATATATATATATATATATATATATATATATATAAGCTCGTGGTTTACTGCTTAATTCTCAGCAGTCATTAAGGTTGTGACTTTGTTTTCCTGACATAGTCTTCACACAGTTCCTTCACAGGGAACTCCTTCAGCATGAAACTTCCTTATTTCATATCCATCACTATCTGTGCTAGACTCAACCTTGAGTTAGCCTTTATCTATTTACCAAATATTCCTTAAGGACTATAAGCATGCATCTTTGTCATGTACCTAATTACGTATCCATACATATTATGGTTTTGTTAACTTACATCCATGATGTATTTAAACATATTCATAATCCTAAGCCTACATGTAGTTGTCATAGGTATATTTCATAGCCCACATACCTCTTTACTTTTAAGATCATTCAACTTAGAATTGTTCACAATCCTTCTCATATGATTCCCAAAGGCATAATCATTTGCCTCTTATTATGACAACATAGCATCTCTGCTCATTTACCCTTTTTATCTAAATATATTTGTATTCCCTTAGGAAAGGGAATACATTCCCCTCAAGCTATTACTTGGAACATAACTTTCATGACTCTTCATAATGGAGTCATCCATGCATCCATAGTATTTGTTTAATCTAGACAAGAGCAATTCTTTCTTTATATTTCCCTCATCAAGGAAACCATATGGTGCCACTACCTACAACTATGCTCTTTCATCATACATGTGCATCACTTGCACGTTTAATATCATTCATACCTAACTGGTACCGACATCAGGATTCATATTAATAAGTTTCACAATGCATTAAACCCATTCATTCAAGCATAATTAAGCACAGCTAAGTATTCATCATGCTAGCTTATTGCTTACACATTTTCCATGTCATTCACACACATGGACATATCAGGCTTCCAAATCCTCC
This sequence comes from Picea glauca, assembly GCA_000966675.3. Lineage (NCBI taxonomy): Eukaryota > Viridiplantae > Streptophyta > Pinopsida > Pinales > Pinaceae > Picea > Picea glauca. The sequence continues at coordinate 170,280 of JZKD02S1814935.1, forward strand.
TCCCATGGATCTTCCAATCATTCTTATGACAAGCCTCATCAAGATACTCAATACTAAGCTTCCCTCTCAGTTGAGGGCTTGCAGCCATATTATTCTTTTAAGTGTGTATACACATAGACGTAGGTGCATCTCTTGCACCCCTTTTACATTGATATTTTAATTTCAACATTAGTGTTATTTAGTGAGAGGCTACGATCATTCATATGACTAGTCTTATAGGCATAATTCATACGGATGTTTCCCTCTCTTTATGGGAACAACCAACAAGGGTCACTCTTGGGAATTAGCAACAGACTCGAAGGACTCCTCTTTATCTTTCTTACCCTTGTTGTCGGTTTTAACCATTATAGGCCAAGTAATCTGACCCTACATATTTTCATCAATCCTCTTGGTCATGAGGAGTTATATACTTAGGTTTTAGTCTTTTAATAATGTAGTAATTATAACTTGCTAAGGATCCTACCAATCCTTACCAAATTTCCTTAATCATGAAGGAATTCTTCATGAGGATCTTAATCCTTACATAACCATCCATCTCAATTGCAAGAGACTCTACCTACTTTAGTAGGTAGACATTGTCACATTATAACAGCACAAATCAGTTCATCTCCCTTGTTTGGCCCGTGCAGCTTCATAACATAATTTCTTCCACCTCTGTCATTCACATTCAGGTCTTATCAGTAATATTGATCATCACATCCCTACTCCTATAAGAGTAGTTATCACTTTGACAAAGGGACAATATAATTCCTTTTTCCAATGGTAGAATTACCTTTCAACAGGCATCATCTTAACCTTAGTGAACATAATCTCATGATTGTTCTTCGACCCATCCAGGCCTGTGTCTGAATCATGCCCTGCTAGATAGGGTAGGGTAGTACGCCCTCTCCCTTAAAGTTATCTAAGAAAGAACATCACTCAACTCTTTCATGATCCCAATCAGGCCAAGTGTTGTAACCATGCTCTGATACCAATTTGTCACACACCCATGATGGGGAAAAATATAAAAAAAAATATTTTTTCTCAATTAGTTGATTCCTCCATCCATGGTCTCTAATCCTAGTCAATGGAAGTCAGGGAAGGACCTCAAATCCACTTAACAGACCCTCTTTCTCTTAAAGCGCAGGTTATATGGAACCCATGGCTTTCTCCTTAACGCCTTTAAGATTTAGCGTATTTAGGCGCTAGCTCTCCTGGTTAAGCCCCCTCCCTTTATGTGATCGAGGCTGTGACCAGTCGCCAACTCGAAAGGTGAGTCACAATTTCGTGTTTCACGACTTTGCGTCTCACGAAGTTCACTTGCTCGTCCTTCCCGTGAAATGAGTCGACGACCCAGATATCTCCTCGATCCAATGGCTCAGATCAAATCACGATTTCGCATTTCACGAGTTCCTAGAAATCTTACTTTCGGCTTCCTGAGTTGTGAACTCCTGATAAGACTATATCTACGGTCCACGATCTTCCTTCAATTGACGGTTGTGATCAAGTCACAATTTCACGTTTCACGACTTTGGAGGTTGGTTCACCTTTGTTCTCCCGATTCCCAATTTCCCGATATTTGCAAGCATAATATCGACATCTCACAACTCCCTGTGATCTAATGACTCAGATCAAATCGTGATTTTGCATTTCATGAATTCTCACAACTCCACCCTTTGACTTCCCTGAGTCATGAGTCAGTGAAATGTTGATCTCTCGCCACGTGTCCTCCTGGATGGACAGTCCTGATGATTTTGGGACTTTGGAACCCTGTTCCTCTCATGTACCCTCAAGGCTTATCATTAGTGAACTTTACCTTGATTGGGTGACTATGATTCTTTTATGCTCAGACCGAACAACTGAGATCTATTCTCCTTTGTGCTTACTCCTCGTTGTCTAGACTATGATCTGATGGTCCAGATCTTTCACGATGATCAATCCAATGATCATTGTAGCTCCTCCTCCTGAGATTTCACCTTCTTCCCTGACTGGGAAGATTTCATATGTTTCAAAGGTCTCAGCCTTCGATTTACTTCCTGTGAGCCCTGATGTATGGGTCTTGACTCCCACTTTCCCTCCTGAGCTTACAAACTTGAGACAAGTTCGCCTCTTGGCCCTCATCTACACTTTGGAAAGGCACTTGTCTCTTTCAAGCTTGGTCCTTAGGGAATTTCGAATTCCCACGTAATCCTTGTGTTAATCTACTCGTGTCAGATCGACGATCCACAACTTTCCTCAACCCAACGGTCCATATCACATCGCAACTTTGGGTTTTGGGAGTTTAGTCGCGTCAATGTGTGAATATCGCGATGCGAGAATCCATGATTTTGCCAATCCGATGGTCAAGGAGGGTCCCGATATATCCTTAGATATATGGTCCAGATCATGTTGCAACTTCGGGTTTTGGAAGTTTAGATGTGCCAATGTGTGAATCTCTCGATGTGTGAATCCCCGATCTCGCCAATCCGACGGTCAAGGAGGGTCCCAATAGATCCTAGATCTACAGTCCATATTACATCACGACTTTGGGTTTTGGATTTCAGATAATCCTTCCCGTTCCCGATGATTACCAACATTCATCAAACTTGAGAAGACTAAAGTTGTCGAGGCATTAATGCCTGCGTTCCTTCCTCAAATCTAATGGTTGCGACAGACCTTGGATCCTCCCGAAAGGATCTCATCCGTTAATCTTCCAAATGAAAGGATATTCCCTTTCTATACTTACATCTCTCTATCCTTCCTAAGATTTGTCATTTATGAAGGACTTAAGAGCATTGCGCTCTTTCTCCTGGACTTAACACTTGGAAGAATTCTTTCGCGCACCCCTTACGTTCATTCCTAAACTCTAGAACTTAAGTAGTTCTCGGTCTCTACTTGCCTTGCAGAGAGCCTGTGCATACATGCACTATCTCTCCTGAGTGTAACAAACTCTGTCCTTCAAGTGACTCAGAACGACTAGGAGGGTCGACATGCATTCATAGAACTGTGTCCAAGTTCGTGACTCTAGCTTAAGCCACCACATGACGCAAGCATTTACAAGTATCTATCCATATGATTTTCTACCTGCCTAATTTTACATTTAGGTAGATACAAAAGAAGTAAATATAGTATAAATCATTAAGAAAACATAACCATACCTGCAACACTCATGGGATATCCAACTTTAATTTAGAGTACCACTTAAATACACAAGATGTGTGATTACTTATCTATGATAGGTGGTAGCCAACCAACTAACTGTGGGTTTTCTTCCTTCCAGCCTACCATAGGCACAGAGGCATTCATTCTTAGCACTCTGGCCACCCCCGTGCCAAGCCATGATATCACCAGGGAACTCTCGCAGTTCTCAAGGATTCTTTCTCTGTTTAGCTTCTACTCGGATTCTATTCTCTGCAACTTTAGGAAATTTCTCTTTGTTATGGCCTCGGTGAGGTTTATCAAATGCTCCCCCTGTATCAAGCTCACGACCTTCTATTCCTTATCCTCGGGAGAGATTCATGCATCTCCCTTACGAGCTTGTGCTCTCTTCCCGTGTGTGCTCTCTGGTTGTCCGTGTGTATCTCTCTTACCTTCCTTCTTTTGGAAGGTTCCCAACCCATCACGTTCCTTCTGTCAGAAGGAAGCTTGGGTATGCCTGTCTCTGTGGTACTTCGGACTAACATTCTGCATATAGACCATGCTCCCATTCATGGGGGTGGTTGATAATTCAACCACTGGTCCTTTCTTCATTAACTGATTTCTCTCCTTGGGATCTGAAGGAGGTTTATCATCCTCATCAAGGGATATTTGGGGTTATTTGATATATAATGAAACCTCTCGTATAGTTTTCACATTATTTCTCTAGTGATATCATGGTCAGTACTTTCAAGGCTTCACCCCCACATTCAGTTATTGGCAACTCAAACAATAATACATTTACATTGTCCACATGCCTCAGCATGGTAATTCCTATTTTATGATTAATTACAAACTGGGGGAAATAGGGTGTTACAGTACTTATTTATTTAGTGACACTTGAATCCAAGGTAGACAAGGTGGATAGAATTTCCCATGGACCATGAATTTGAAAATCAATCCAATGTTATCCATACCAAACCAGATGACCCAAAAAACCAAAACCAATAAAAAAAAAATCAAACACAAAACTAGTCAACCAAAAAATACATAAAATATTCAAATTTTAATTAACAAATATTCAAGTACATACATGCAAATACAAACCATTAGAATAAAATATGAAAAAAATTCTCATATATATCACGATGGAATTGAGTGAAACTCATATATGAAGTTATGAAAAAATACATAAACAAAGAGGCTTTAAATCGTCTCTAGAATCCCAAAATAAGCATAGTAATAGTTGATAATCATAGCTCAAGAACTAGAATGTAGACTCTGAAATCTAATCATATGAAAAATTCATACAAATCTACATCATATGTATGAATAGAATCAGGATCGTGAGTGAGACTCATTTCCCTTGGGAACTCCAAATTTGTTAGAACTTGCAAATGGAGATAAGTGTGTGACTCCATTTTCGTTAATATGATACATATATAAATACACAAGCTTGACCTTTGGATTTGTCTTCCAAGAGGTCTCTTGTAATCCTGATGAACATTCCAATTAATTGACTTTTCACATTCCTTCAAGTGTTTAAACCTAATGGATTATGTTTCCAACATTCCCCCCTTAATCCAAATGGGTGTAAGTGAGTCCAAGAAGTGTCAGAAGATTGGTTGTTGTCATTGATGTCAACCCTAGTCATTGGTTTTGGACCCCAATATTGATGAAGGTATTTGGACATGAAGGATAGTGCACATCCATATAAAGCACCCATGGATGGATAGTATAAGTCATGCCACTTCCAGTGGTATGTGGCGCGTCACGTGGATCCTCACGGTTAAGGAGAAATGAATTTTTTAAGATGACAATGTGAATTGAAGCAGAAACTACATGTCAGCCCTAATGTTAAAAGGCAGTGACATAAAAGGTATAAATACATCTCATTATACATTAATTTTTTAATACATGCAAGTTTAGTAATGATCAAGGATATCTAAGTCGAATTTCTGAGGAAATATGAAGTAAAGAAGGTCGAATTTCAAGGGAGGATGAAGTCTTTTGGTGATGCGTTCTAAGGTATGTTATTTACAGGTCATCTTATTATTTTCATTATAACTTTGTTCCTAGAATGATTACGATGGTGAAATTAGGAAACTATTGAGAAAACATTTCAAGGTACCCGTGGTAAAAATTTCAGCTCTTGATTCTCTATACTTTTGGGGATACACTCTGTGGAATATAGATTTTTTTACTAGTCCTGAAGCTAGTCATAAACATGTGTTCCAGGTAAACCAGTCATAACGTCTTCATAGAGAATCCAAATTAAGTGAGACCAACTGAATTAGAAATAGTACGGGATTTATTTTCTTTTTTCCAAATTTCACAATATTATGTTAAATATTGAGCGTGGGGCATGTTGTACAAGTTTGCTCTCCTGAATAAGCCATAATTGAATAAGGTCTACAATTCTCTCTATAAATCTTTTTATGGGAGGATTCAAGGAGTGAAAATTTGAGGAGTTTCAGAGAATACATTGAGGAATATCAGATACAAGATCAGAGTATTCCAAGAAGTGAATAATTGCAGAAGTTGAAGAAGTCTCATGCCACATTACTAGGTTCTATGTGATGGTTGGTTGATGGTGATAATTTAATGTAAAGTTTTATTATCTCTCATATATTAATGGGTGGAAGGAAGGGGCAAGGATAGAGGGTTTAAACCCCTCTTTATTTTGGAGGATTGTATCTTCCCTTGGATTTTTATCCCTCCCTTGAACTTGGAAGTTGTAGCTTCCCTTGGAAGTAATTACTTCCCTTGAACAATAATAAAATATTATATTACATATTTTGGTGCGTGGTGTATGGTGAATCTTCTCTAGTGCTCTTCATTGTTCATTGAATATTCTTCCTTGTTGATTGGATGCATATTGGTTACATAATCTGCTTGAAGTAAATTTTTATAAGACCAAATTGTACTTGATACTAATTCACCCCCCTCTTAGTATCAACAAGAAGAGAGTTGAAATATAGAAATGGGAAGTTGTCAATGGATGAATGTGCTCTTTGAATTTGGTTCTTACCAAATGGCTAGCAGAAAATTATGTATTTTACTAAATGGTGGTGGTGGTTTAAGGTATACCACAAACCCTAGAACTTGGCTCTAATCCTAAATGGTTATTGAAACATTTCCTAAGTTATCTAGAAGTTTATGTCATCTGCCAATTGGAAGTGCTCATGAATGTTTTTTTTTGTTTGTTAATT
>JZKD02S1814935.1:176634-193871 GCA_000966675.3 Picea glauca
CTCCTCGCTTTCCACCATTGGATCCAACCCCTTTGGGCAAGTGCTCATGAATGTTGGTTTAAAGATGAACATAAATTGCTCTCAAGCAGAAGATGAAATTTTTCTACTAAATGGAGGTTTAAGGAAAACCACAAACCAATATGGTGATTTTGGGATGACCAAAACCAAAATCATGCTCACTTGTTACTACTCAATTGATAGGACTTCAAAACTTGAAGCATGATTATAAATCACTAACATTGTTCCTCATGTCAAGTATAATGTGAGAAGATGCAATATTTTCACTGCAATATGTGTCAACACTCAAGAATGAATTATTTGGTATGACTTATATTTCTTATTGACAGTTGATGACCATTGCCAAGAAGTCATCCACCCATAGTGGTTCTTTACTCTTGTGGGTTTCTTGTATTTAGAGCATCTATCTGAAGGATGATTGTGCTTTCCATAATGCCCAAAAGGATGAATATCAAAAGATTAATTTTCCATATGGCCAACTTGATGACAATGTTGGAATTTTGGAATCTTCTCTTGAACTGGAGCAGGTGAATGTGAACTTTATTGAAGCAATTCAGCACTCTGGAACTGGATTGGTTTGGTATAATCCAAAATATGAAAGGTGACTTCCTTTTCATATCTGATACATGTTCTATGCTCATTGGATTTTATTTCTTCCCAAGGTCTAATGATTGGATTAGAAAGACAAATATAAATGTGTTCATGCACAACTTCATCTTCATCAACACGTGTATCTGAAGTTGGCTCCCTAAGTTGATCCTATGCTAGATGTTGATATGAACCATTATCTTTGGAAAGAGGGTTTTTCTAAATAAGGACTAGTTCAGAATGTTGAAGATTCTTTCATTCAAGTTCATCATGAAGAAGCCAATTATGAGTTTGAAGCAGTTCTACTTTGGCTTGTGAAACTTGCAAACAAGTTATAATAGACTGAATAGTTTCTTTGTCAGTTGTGACAATAATGTCGTTAGTTGAGAGTATTAGAGTGTTCAGTAACTCTAATAATTCATCATTTTGATCCATTTAATTTTCAGACTCTACAATGCAAAGTCAAGCAAATGAGGGGTTTCAACTTCTACCAAAAATGAACTCATTCACAAGTAAACTTACAAAAGAACTATTTGCAAGTATACCTTTGTTCTTTTGAACATGTTGTAGATGTTTTGAATCTATCAATCTCTATGATCAATAATCTATGGTGGCCAATTTACCACAACTCGAAGTGAAGCTCTTCAATTTTTGGACCCTTGATGATGCAGAGGTACTATGGCAATGTTTGGAATCTTTAGTTCCAAAAACTTTGTGTCAAACAAAAATCATTCTTTCTTCCCCTTTGGGTCACTGGGGCTTCTAGATTTTTTGGAACTCAGAGGCTTCAAAAACCCATATTTAGCATTTCTAGGGATAAATCTAAATGATTTTTTTTGTGTTATAGAAGGCATATTGAATTCTTTGTGCTATCCATTTAGTCTCTAGATAGAGAGTTGTGCATCATTTCTGTTGAACTTCTCATTCAATGTCATATCTTTCATGTGTAGTTTCCAATTTTGCAGCATCATAGTTGGATTCTACTTCCAACATTCACCATTTCATAGCCAAGTTCCACAAAATGTGATTAAAAAAAATAAGATAATTTAAATTCCACTTATCAAGCTCCTGTCACAACACAAGCAAAGTGTATGAAATCCCCAACTCTATGAGTCGTCATGCAAGTGGATAGTGGCATAAAAATAAATGAAGTAGCATGAGACCTATTTCACAAACTTCTTCAAACCAAAGACCAATGAGACTAATGAAAACAAGAATCCCATCATAAATCTAAGCATCCAAATGGAACTCCTTTCTTATGGAGTACATGTTCATAGCTACAACTCAGACACATAATTTAATGTTTATTCATGCCAATTATTCAAGATGAAGCATGGATCTTTCAACATATTAATCTCAACTGTCATTGTTGGAAGCAGACACTCTAACTAGCGATTCATTTATCTGAGGGTATATCCACAGGTATTCATATGGGTGAGGTACAATAATGCTTAGTATTCTCGAAGAATTCCTTAAAGTTTTACACATAGAGGGACGCACTAGGTTTTTCACTAAGAGATGCACACCAACACAGAGAGGATTCCCAAAGAGGAAGAAATTTCAGAAATGCATGAGATCTCAGAAACGTTTTTGAGTGCGGAAGAGACTTGAAGACATAGCAACAGTTTTGCATATTAGGGTTTCTGAGCTACATTGGAAGAGTAGATGGCATGCATAGAATAGCACATAGAGTGAAAATCCAAAGGGAATGAGGAGTTTTTGGACACACATAGGTCAGATGCTATGGAGAACTACCATAGAAAATTTCAAGCCTAAAATATTGTTGGATTTGATACCAGTTTTAGAATGTACAAATGGAGATAAGTGTGAGACTCCATTTTCATTAATATGATACAGTTATAAAGACATAATATTTACCTTTGGATTTGTCTTCCAAGGAGGTCTCTTGGACTCCAAATGATTGTTCCAATTACTTGAATTTTCATATTCCTTCAAGTGTGTAACCCTAACTGATTATGTTTCCAAAAAAATCAATAAACAATAATGACATCAAATGATGACATTAAAAACTCACCAAATTATTCAAAAGCTCAAAAATTTCAAATTGATAAAGTGAATAGTGTGTGACAAATGGAGGGGAGGTGCAACATTAAATATATAGAGAGGGATTTAGAAATAGCTTTTTGTTTTTGTTTTTTTTACTTATTTTAATGGGCCTATGGCATGTCCATATGGAATCAATTGGCTCCATGCAAATTTTATATGAACAAATTTTATGTTTAGGGACATAATTTATGTTCCTAACAATGTTGAAATAATACAAACTATTTTGAAAGAGGTGTATGATGTGTCATATGCAAGGAATCATTATTATAAAAAAACATAACATCTATGAGGAAGCAATGCATGCGGTTGAATATGAAACAATATCAATATGTAAAAAAATATGTCATAGGTTGAATATGAAACAATATCAATATGTAAAAAAATATGTCATACTTTTGTCTTGAATGCCAAAAATTAAGGGCTGAAAACATCAACATATTACTATACTATTGTAGCCACTACCTATTCATGAGTAAAAGTGGGAGAATATTTCCATGGATTTCATTACAATGTTACCTAAGACTATGCAGGGAACAATTGAACAATTATATTATGGTGTTCATGATAAGACTCACAAGGCAACGCACTCCATACAATGTGTGATGGCTACCTACAAGGCTTTAAATATCATTGGGATATATGTACGGTAGATAATCTGACTACATGAAGTTTCAAAGAAGATAGTATTGATTAGGATACGAAGTTCACTTCGAAATTAATTTGGAAGAGAATATTTTAGGCCATGGGCACTCAATTGAAATTTATTATATCCTAACATCCACATCATGATTAACAAACGGAAAGAGTAAATCAAGTTCTGAAATGTATTATGTCTATATTTCTATATGACACCCATAAAATTCATGCATATTTTTTTCAATTATATCAAAAAGGATACAACTCTGGTTTTGGTATTCAACTCATGACTCATGTTGTGCATTTTCATTATATGTATTTCAATGGGTTGAGCTACTTGTACCCATTTGACTTCAATTTTTCCTCCATGATTTTTCCATTTAATCACCCAGTTATTATGCTTGATCAATTACATATAAAAAATGAAGTGTCAACCCCTGTATCTCTTGTGCGTACTCCTGAGAATACCCCTGTATTAAATGTAATGCCCTAAAATAACTCTCTCAACCCTCTAAGCTATGGTATTTGACTAAGGATACATGCATGAGTGTTCTTTTACAAAATCCCTCGATTTTGACCCAATTTGAGGAAGAAAAACATTAAATCTAAAAATGTTAACAAAACATTCCATGTATCATTTCATTTCAAAAAACGTCTCACGGCATTTCAAAAGATTTCAAAGACAACATGCATATCCTATCATTCTCAGAATAAGAGTCATTATAAAACAAATTCAATGAATACTTTGTGAAATTTCTATTTTATTTCAGTTTGCATGAAGTTGAAAGTTATCATGAATTTAATGGAAATTTTAGAGCATTGCATAATGAGAATGAAATGCCCACCCAGCTATTGTGTGTTTTTTCCATATAGATAAAGGAATATTGGGCAAAATATAAATAGATGATGTTTTTCATCTGTGGATCAAGGGGATCGAGGAGGGGACAATGGAGAAGGACAAATGCATTTGTTCAAGAAGGAAGAAACAAGAGAATACAGTTATTTGTTCATTTTGATGCTAATTCTGATGAGTTTAATCATTTGGCTCATACAAGGTACCTCTTCTTGGATGGACAACAAGCCTTGCTTGAGCCTATGAGACCTGTAAACACTCCCGTGTAGCCCCATTCGAGTATTGTTGACATAAATCTACATCCACAATCTGAACCAGCCAATAATAGGTGGGAAACCAACCAAAATAAACATATTTCAGGAAATGCAAAATGGCCCAATATGCATGAAAAACACCCTTAAGCAGAACTTGTTTCCGCTTCCATTTCTCTTTCTTCAAATTCCTTTGCATAGAATCAACCCATTATTGACATTAAATCCTCCTCCTTGAAAATACATGCAGATGAAAAGGGGAAGAAGCATATAAAGGAATCCTCAATCTCAGAAACCTCTAAACCCTCTTTTGTCCACTCTGAGTCAAGTGCAAAGGAGTCACAAGGAAAGGAAAAGAGAGATTTTTCATTTATACATGTTTTGTGAGATATCTCAGTATTGATATTCTATGTTGATGACATTATAGTGATGTGGATAAGACTTTCATATGGTTTGAAATTTTCAAATTTTGGTTTTTAAGGACATATTGTTTTATAACAACAATTTTGGAGAGACTATATATATATATATATATATATATATATATATATAATTATGATCGTAGATGGTGCATTATTTTCTGAAGTTTGTTTGAAATAAGTAAATGAGATGAGTTGCCTTTCCTTTTAGTGGGACCCTTGCCTTTCTTTATAAATATTAAATGACACCTTTTCTTCTCATTAACTTTTTCATTAATTTATAATTATTCCTCCAATTACATAAATTAAATATTAATTTAAATTAGGCAGTTAAACTAAATAACTATTTGAGGAAGATCAAAAAGCAAAGGAGGAGTTAAATGGAGGGCATCATTAGAGAGAAAATAAATAAATGTGAAGGTATGCTTAAGCTTTGAAAGAGAGTTTATAATTCTTATTCATTTCCATTGTGAGTTTCTAGAGAACTAAATTGTCTTGTTGATAGCAAGGTTGTCTTAAAAGGTGACAAAGAAATATTGAGTAGCATTGACTTGTGTTTATTTTCAAGGTTGTTTATTTCCTTTAAAAACTATTTGCACTACTAGAATTTCTAACTTTATTTAGTGTTAATTTTTAAGAGTTTGATGATGATGTGTGTGTGTGTGTGTGTGTGTGTGTGTGTGTGTGTGTGTTTCTTGAAGTGATCCAGATCAAACTTTGATATTCTATCTCTTTCTTTGGCACTAGTTTCTCTCATATGATTCTTATTACATATTTGGCTTCCAAGGACATCTATGATCCTGATCCTCACTGGTATATGAAGAGACAATTCATTTTGTAATTCAGATTGCTCTTCAATAAAGCCATTTTGTTGATTTCTTTATAATTTTTTAGGCCTACTGGAATGCTTTGATTTCATATTTATTGTGCAGTTCATTTTACCTTATTTTTAGCAAATTTTTGAAGTTACTTTATTCATTTAATGTTATATATCATTCTTTATTTGTTGGTTATCATGAAACATAAAAAATTTATAATCCGAAAATAAGTACCAAATACAAGGATTTTATTTCTTGAAGTCTGGTTGTAGTTTTAAGGGCTACAAATCAAGGTAATATTTCTACCTATTTACCTTAACCCAACAAGATTCAAGACGTTTTTGTGAGGAGCATCATTATTCCTCACATCAACATATTTTTAGCGACAATACTGGGGATTTTCTTAACTCTCTAGTTCTTTTTCTTCATTTGATCTTAATGACTTTACCTACCCCTCAACAACCGAATGTAAGATTTCATTTTCTTGGCCAAAGAAGTATTAGTTCAGGTCTATTTGATTTCAATTTAGAGACTATTGTGTTCTGCGAACAACTTGAATGTTCTTGGGAAGTAATTGCCCATGACATTGAGATCCAAGAACAAAGAGAATCTCTTGAAAGGAAAGCTCGTAATTGTCCTGCTCGTTAGAAATTTGTCTTATGTCCACTCAATATTTTATCTCACATAGAACAAGAGGAAAGTCCCCTAAATTCGACCTAGTGATTAAAGTTGGAAAATGAAAATTAATCCTAGAAAACCTTCAACTGAAACTTTGACGATCTTTTTCTTATTTTGAAACTAAAGTTACAAGTTTGTCTAGGAATTTCTCTCCTAAGAAGAATGAAATGACTTCTTCCACTAGTTCAAGCACAACTTCTTCATCTCAGTATTCTACCTCATCTCTGATAGGAAGCATGTATAGTCATTTCAAGCCTGTCAAATCCACAACAAATACTACAAAGGTAATCAAATAGTATTGTTTATTCCAATTTGAAGAAGATGTTAACGCTACTCCTTGGTATGCATCTTCTCCTTTCAATCTAAATCCAACAACCAATCCTCTTCCAAAATTTAAGGATCATTTGCCCAAATTCTCTTGCAATGGAACTATTTCTATGAATGAACATTTAGTTGCATTCTCTAATGCATGTCATAATATAGGGGTAAATGATAATGATACATGCATGAGGTTATTTTTCAACTCTTTGGAAGGTAAAGTTGTTTGATATTTTTTTGAATTAACATCTAAATTCTTCTCGACTTAGACTGAATTATGATATTGGTTTAAATATTCTTATGGACATCCCCAAAGTCCAACATATTTGTTGAGATATTATACAGTCTTGTTTATAAAAAAGGTGAAACAATCAAATATTTTAATTTACATTTCACTAAATTGTATAATAAAATCCCTGAGATTATCTAACCTCATAACCAGGCTACTTTGATGCACTATTACAATGCATTACTTTATTCTTATTGTCATAGGCTAGAAGAGAAAAATGTTAACAGTTTAGGATCAGCTCTACAAACATGTTTAGAATATGAAGAACAATTGATAAGAATAAGTCTCCCTACTGAAGATCAAGTTAAGAAAAATGATATGCCCACTTTATTGTAGCTTATACAGGACATGAGGAATAGGATGATTTATTTTGAGCAGGGGTGATTTTAAGAACCCCCCCTAAATTTATATTTATAATAAATGGGTGAATCCCCATGATACATAGGAAAAATTGAAGGCTATTTTATCAATAATATGATATGTATATATAATGTTTTGGCGAATCTTTTAGTCAATTATATAATCTTGTAAAATTTTGGCGAATCTTTCACTGAATTATAAACTCTTGTAAAATCTTGGCGAATCTTTCACTGAATTATAAACTCTTGTAAAATCTTGGCGAATCTTTCACTGAATTATAAATCCTTGTAAAGTCTTGGCGAATTTTTTGGTAAAGTATAAAATCAGTCCAATTTGTGGGAACACCATACTAAAAACTCTTTGACAACTTCTTCTACAATTGTGGGAAGTCCAGTGGAGCAAAAGAATCATGCAAAGGATGGAAATAAATTTTTCTCACCAATGTCATCATCTCCTAACCATATTTGTTTTGGATCAGTTGTACCTGTGTTACTTCCGCCAATGGACACCATGCCAATTTTTAGCAACTTAGTTCCATATATTACGTCCCAAGCTATGAAAATTCCATACAATAACATGTCACTGCCTCCTACTATGTCACCACATAAGGTGTTGTCGAGGGTTGTTACCTCTTCCGAGGAACTTTTAGCTCCACCAAATCCTGTCTTGTTGCACATGGATGTTTATGAATCAATGAGAAACTTTTCTTTGGGCCCTAAAACTAAAATTATCTCAGGCACACAAACACCCCATGTCCATGGGGGCTTACACATCATATTGTTACCAAAACCAGTTATCCATTGGAATGAATGTGGAATTAGTCACAATTTATGCTCATAAGACTGAAATAATCTGAAGAAGGTGGAGAATCATAGCCATTGAATCCTAATATTGAAATAAACATGTGGGGGAGACAATTCCAATCACCATTCATGAAACAAAATAAACAAAAAGGTGATGTAGATGTCATATTTTCTAAACTATAGGTGCAAGTATCTGACATCTCCCAAATCATGACACTCTTGGTGTCAACTCCCAAGTGTATGTTTGGGCTCTTTAAGGAGGATTACATCTTTTCTATGGATTTTAAGATCAAAGAAGAACTAGAGATAAAGAAAGAGGGATTAAGAAACACTTCTTCTCAACTTCCTTTCAAAGTAGAGGCCAAAATAGACATCAAGCCCTATGATGATGAGGTTGATGTCATCAAGGTGAATCATTGGTTGTAGAAATTGAAGGTCTACTTTAGTGTGCATTGACTCGGTGAAGAGCATAATATTGCATGTTTTAGACTAAAACTAGAAGCTCATGCCAAAACTTGATGGGAAAGTTACTATGAGGCACTCGAATTGGAAAAAAATCCACCAATAACCAAGTGGGATATATCCAAGTACCTTATTAAATATTAGTTTTACCCAACTGATTATGAAGAGGGTTAGAGAATATGTTGGCACTATTTCAGGCAAAGAAAAGGGTAAAGTATACAAGAGTGCACCACAAAATTCCAGAAAAAAGACATCCAATTGGGTATTTCACCTAAGATTCTTGATGTCATTATCAAGTACTTGGGTGGAATAAGCAACCACATACAAGGAAAACTAATGCCATTCAACCCAAGACAAGTGATGATGCTTTTGTAAAACCACAATACATAGATATGGATGAAAAGAAGTGCATCCCAGTGGTTCAAAATAGAGAAAGTGTCAAGGTGATTCCAAGCAAGGTTGTAAGAGGAAGTAGAAGGGCCAAGGATTGGGAAAAAATCCACCAGTAACCAAGTGGGAGATATTCAACTACCTTATTAAATATTAGTTTTACCCAATTGATTATGTGGAGGATTAGAGAATATGTTGGCATTATTTCAAGAAAAGAAAAGGGAAAAGTGTATAAGACTGCACACAAAATTCTAGAAACACGACATCCAATTGGGAATTTTCACCTAAGAATCCTAGTGCCTTTATCAATTACTTGGGTGGAATACACAACCATGTACAGGGAAAATTGATTCCATTCAAACCCAAGACAAGTGATGATTCTTTTGTACAACCACAGTACATAGATATGGATGAAAAGAAAGTGCAACCCAGTGGTTCAAAACAAAACAAGCTTCATGGTGATTCCAAGGAAGGTTGGAATAATAAGTAGAAGAGGAAAGGAAAAAACACTGCAACCACTGCACATCAAAGAAAAGATCCCAACAACGAGTGTACAAGGAGGGCAATTCCAAGAATATTTACATAGCTACCATAGAAGATAAATATATCATAGACAACTCCAATGTAGATGAGAAAATTTATTCTACAATGATTCATGAGTACAAACGTGACCAACAAAGATCCCATCGATGAAAAGGAAGGATAAGAGTCTTTCACAACAAAATTCAAGTCCATAAGACTAAATTTTATGCACTCTTTGATTTTGGTTCACAAGAAAACCTCATAATTGAGGGATTGGTGAAGAAGCTTGGGCTGGAAATATATGAGCATCCACATACATAACCATTGGGATAGGTGCACAAGGATGTTGAAATGCAAGTTGCTAAACAATGAAAAACGAGATTTGCAATCCATGAAAATTTCATTGATGAAGTACAACTGGATGTAGTACCATTGGAAATATGTGAGGTACTGCTCATAAACCCATATATCTATTATAGGAAGGTCATTTTCTCAAGGGAAGAGAATAAGTATTGCCCAATCAAATATGGAAAATCCTACATCATCCATGCACACAAAGATGAGAACAAGATTCCCATGGAGATTTCCAACCAAGACAAGAGGCTTGTTAATGTAAGTAAGAAAGTTGTTCTTTTACTTTGAAAGCCTCAAGATTAAAGCAAACTAGTAGAAGTAGATACTTCCCAAGTGGGTGTACAAATAAGAAAAAGTAAGTAATTGAGATACCCAGTTATTTGGACTGACGTAAATTAGTTGTTGTTGTTGTTTGTTGTTATAAGTAAATATTTCAAATATTCTCAAAGGCTGAAATCTCTCAGGGATTAGATTTGAGAAACCTCTAGCGAGAGGTGAAAATTTTGGGTTTGCATTAAAAGTCAAGAACCATAAATTTCTACATGGCATCATAGAATTTTATAAATTTCCAAAAGAGGCAAGTCTAAGAATTCCAGGCCAGGGAAGAGCTCGTCTAGTAGTAAGATTAAATATATTAATGTGGCAAAAATCCCATCATAAGGATATGCCACTGTGGTAACTTAAATTCTCCTTATAAAACCATGAAAGATAACCTCACCACAAAATATTTCATTCGACAGGATTGACCGGGGCATCTCCAAAAAAACATGAGCTAAGAGAAAAATTAAAAACAATACAAAATGTGTCCCTGAGGTGTAGGACAGTCGGCGATGGAGTGTGTTGTTAAGGCACTCTGTGATGTTAAGTCATCGGTTCAAAACCTGCTGGGAAAAAATATCCAGCCATGTTAAGGGTTGGTGTGGCTCAGTCCGAGTGCGATCCCCAAGTTATTTTGATGGCTTAGATGCCCCTGAGTCACGGTTTCTCAAGCCACAGGCTAGTCCCACAGGTCACAGACAAACTAGCAGACAAAAAAATATATATATACAAAATGTTAAAGTGCATGATTGTTTATTTGATAAGGGTGGTGGATGAGTGATCCTAAAGCACATTGGTTAATGAGGTTCCAGTCTAGATGGAAATCTCATTGTTCTTTCAAGCATAGAGTATTGGGGTGGCTTATGCTCCACAAAGGTTTTCCTATCAAGATTGTGCTTCATAAAGTCAGTGTTTCAAATGTTGCATGCACACTTTGTGGTAGATATGAAATATTTTAGTATGTCTTTTTGAGATTCCCCTCTATGAAGACCTTTTGGGAATTTTTTAAGTTTAAATTTAACATTTTTTACTGCCTTGATTTCTCGAAAATTTTCTCTCCTTGGGGATACTTAGATGACTATGGTAGCTACAAATCTTTATGGAACATAGTTCAATTGTCCACTATTGGATTTCTACAAAAAATTGGTGTAAAGCTACTTTTCATGAGGAACCATCCCTAATTAGCTTAGGAGAGATGAGAGTCAAGACCTTTTAAGAAGGAATTGTCTTTTCTTGTTAAAAACAAATTCATTTTTTTTTCAGTAAAGATGTCGAATCCCTTACTATTGGGGCACAATATCATATGTTAGCATTTCTGGATTTTCTAAATTCTAGGACAAGAACTTCCTTGTAATCGGGTTAGATTGTTATGACTCTCTTTCTTTCATGATGTAACTCTATGTTCTATGAAGTAATATATGATGCATTTCTCCCCAAAAAAATTGTTCCAAAGAAAACTATAATTAAACCCAACAAAAGTTGGCTTGACTCTTAGTTCAAAAGGTTTTGTGTTGAGAATGTTTATCCATATAGATCTCAAGAGTGGAAGCACAAATCTTAGCTAGGGAGTGCCCAATCATGATTGTGTGATAATTAATCAGATTTGATGGATTGCCAAACTTTTGGATAGGATAAATGATGTTTGTAGTGCACAATAATGGAAATATGGAGCAACAAAGAGTTCATCAATGTAGAATGGAAGAAATTTTGTGCCTCCAATATCAATACATTTATTTGTTTGTACTTATGATATCTTCACAAAACATGTCAAGGAAAAGAAATAGCAAGAGTGTGGACTAACAAGTATTATGCTAACATGTGGTTGGTATTGATACAAATATGTGGCATAAGCTTTTCAAGTTTCAATGTTTGAAATAGTAAGGCTCGTGTTGAATATCCATACCTAAATAGTATTAAAGACAAACCCACTACAAATCTAAAAGACATTGGAATCAATGACAAAGGTGGAACTACAGTTTATTCATTCCTTACAAACTAATATGAGAGATGAAAGAGGCAAAGCTACAAGTGCCACTACTTTGTAGAGATAGCTTAATGAAGTTGAGAAATATTTAGTTGATTTGAAGGATAATCCATTAATTATTAAGGCATATAATGTTTCTTAGGAAGAGAATATAGATCTTGGTCAAACACATTCATCAAAGATGGAAAAAATCTGATATGATATTGATGAGTTGGATAGAAATTTAAAATATTCTCAAGAAGTGAATGCAAGGACGGATCAACAAATTGATAATCCTACTATGGAAATAAAATAAAATAAAGTAAGTTCAATTTGTACTTTTGCAATAAAAAAAAATGGATGGTATTGAGGAAGATTTTTAGATGGATGGTTAGATTTTTACTTATTTAACTTAGTTAGTTGTTTCCACTGCAACAGGGTGCACACACCAGCAGGTCCATACAACACTTTTCCTGGGTTCTTGTGAGCAACAAAATGTGAGAGAGGTGCAATTATATAGGGGAGTAGAGGGGGCATGCATGCCTTCAGCATGCATGTGCCAATCCTAGTTTATTTTAGTTTTATCCCCTTCAACTCAATGGTGTTCCATATTTATAAAGTTCTAGTTCATCTCAGTTTATATTTTAGTTTAGTTAGATTGCTTGAATGAGGATCTAACTGAGGGAATATATCCCAAAGAGGAGTGTGCATGCACACATGCCACAGTCATCCCCCTATTGGATCACAGTAACTATGACACTTTTATTCATGCAAGAGGGCACACTAGTTGTATTAACTAGGGTCAGGGTTTGACTCTGCCAGACGGGGGAACTTCTTGCATGTATCCAAATACATTGTATATTCCATTGTCTCTTATTCTGTAAAAGAGATGAAGGGATCACCACTAAGAAAGTGAGTGAGCTAGAGATTTGAGCTTTTGTTTTGTGAGTTTAATCTTTACAGTTTGTAGAATATAGATTTTGTTTTAGGAGTTTAGACACACATTTTATTGTTCATATTATCAGTGATATGCGTTTTTCATTGAGCTAGAGATCAGTCTACGGGCCCTTGTCATAACCCCTTACTCGTTAGGCCTTGTCACAACCTTACAAAATTACTCATCAAAATGCTCCTTCGAAAGGGCCTGTGACTAGGGGAGTGAGAAACTCAGGAACTGTCAGTGTATACACAATCGAGAGTGTCCTTATAGGATTAAGGTATCTGGTTAACCAGTAAAAAAGCATATTAATCGGTTAACATACTCTATAGTTGTTTTGATTGGTGTTTTCAGTTTTAAGCTATCTAGAATTTGAGTTAAATCCTTGAGTGTCGAATATGCTTACCATGGTCTGATTTTTAACATACATTGTGGTCAATTACATAATCCATACTGCACTTGGATATTTTTGGGTTGGGTTAGAATTGTCAGTTTATCAACTCATTTTTGTTATCTTCATAGTATGGGTCATACTAGACCTATTGTTACAGTATTTTAGAATGATGCTAATGCAGTTCCTAGGATCCATAATAGTAAGAACCCTAAAATCAATTTCATATGTTATTATCAAGTTTGGGATCATAATTATGATACCAGCGCTCTAAATAACATCAACATTCATATTTTAGTCATAAAATTCTTCATGGTTAATGGTGTTATGAAAATGAATCCACCTCCTAGTTGATGCTCAAATGGGAATGGGAATGGTATCCATGCCTAAATAAGATTGAATTAATTGAGTTTGGATTGTAAATCTTTGGTGCTTTTAGTTTGAGTCATTGTTAGCATCATTTTTTCTTGAATATTGCAATTAAGTGTTCCTTGTTCTCAACCTCATAAGAGGACCAAACCTACAATTTGTGGAATGTTCTATACAAAAGATAGAGTGGGGTATCTGAGATGTCGAACTTACCTATTGGATATGACCACATAATATATATTGTTATAGATTCTTGACTTGATGTTGTCAGGATACAGGGTATTGGAAAACAAATTATTTTGTGTTATTCTCGACTTTTGACTGTCCTTTGTAGTGTCTGTAGTTGATTCTTTGGTGAATGCTAAGAAAAGAGCTAAGAATAGCATCTGATCATGACACCACAGATGACCATGGTAATATTTATGATTTTGATGAAAGAATTCTTAGTCCATGAGATAATAAAAGTACTAAGAATAGCATATGATCATGACACCATAGATGACCGTGGTAATATTGATGCTTTTGATGAAAGACTTCTTGCAATATTCAAGGCTATAATTATTAAAACATGTGGAAATGACAGTAGTTATAAAACTAATCGTTCTCATCTCATAGTGATTCACCAAACACTAAAGAGAGGGAAGATACATAAGCAATATTAGTCATTGGATGAGAAGGAGTACAACTAGGTCTCATTGACAATACCAATGCATGAGCTGTCATAATCACTTTTCATCAACAATTTCAAAGGACAAATGATTAAGGAAATTTCCTAATCCTATGCTACCAAGTGAGATAAATCTCCATGTAAACATTATTATCATAATATATCACTAAGTCATTCATATAACACCTAAATCAATGACATGATGCATTCATAATTATTGATAAATCTGAAAGAGAATGTAAATTCAAACTCAAAAATTGCATGGGCTTACCTTGATGTGATTTTCATGTACTTGTTATAACCCTAATTTGCACCAGACATGATTACCTGGCATCAGGCCATCTCAGATTCCTTCTTTGCCAAAACACTGATGAACAACTCTTCTTAAAAACCCCTTTTATAAAGGCCCACACACCCTGCTCCATTATTGCATGTGTGTACACGCTAGCTAACCCAAGACAGCCTGCGTGTACCTACAAAAGCACGAAAAAAGGAAAGTTGTTGACGAAACACACATCTTTGGATAAGTTAACTAAACCTTTCAGCCATGCATGGCTAGAAGTTCCACCAAATAGCTAGCTTCTTCTAGCCTATAAAAGAAGGGTTAGGGGTCCCATTTGGAAGAGGAGAATCGTAGTAAAGAAACTATACCCGATTGCACATTCTGTTTGTCCCAACCTTTAGCCATCCTTGTGCAAAGAGAAGTCTAGAGAAAAGAAGTTGGAGGACAATTGAAGAGGAGCCCAGAACCAAGTTCATGGAGCAATGGTTGGCTTCATCATTGTAAGTTGATTTGTTGAAGTTAATAATAAAGAAGTACTTTTCTCATCCCACCATATGAGGTTTTCATGGTTTATTGCGTACATATTGATTAAATATCTAACCCATTAATCTGTAGATCAAATGCATGTGGAGTTCTTTGTTTGTCTTGTGTGAATGCAGGTCAGCCTTGGGAGGAGAGTTGCAGTCAAAGAGCGACCCACCATGAAGAAGGATCGATATCAAATGCCTAAAATAAGGTATGATCACTTGATCTTCTTAACTACGTATTTGCTTAAGAATAATGGGGATTAGGTAAGGGACGATGGTAGAAAGTAGGAATCTTTAGGTCTTTTCTGCATGCATGATAAAAACCTAAGTGCTAGTCCGTAGAGAGATTTCCCACTCACAATAGAATTGGCAACCGTACTGGGGATTATATAGGGTTTCTAGGAATGTTTTGTCTTGGGTATTTTTAAGAACTGGCTTCATTTCCTTTTTTTAAAGTTTCTGCAAAAGTCTGAGCTAACATAGATTCTGGTCTTCCATACCAGTTATCTCTATTTCTTTGCTTGACTGTGTTTTTTTTCCGAGACCCACAGAGGTACACGTGGCCTGTATAAGGTATGCATGTGTGTACCTGCGCCCTACATTCTCACAGCCCATGTGTACACGCTAGCTGAGGAAGTGTCAATCGCGTGTATGATTCTAGAAAAATTCTTTTAGAAAGGCAGTCATCCTCCTCCCTGTCAGAATTACTCCTTCTCAGGGGTTTGCTGGAACTCTTTCTAGTCTTTGTTGTTTGCAGTCTATAGCTTAGGTTTCACCTCAGATTGGTTTGTTCTATGAAGTTTTCCTTGAATTGTTTTCTTTTTTCTGTTAAAGTAAGTGTCTGAGTCTTCAAGAGATCCTGGTTCTCAGTACCAGTAGTCTCTGCCTGGGTTGGATTGCTTGGCCTTTCATTTGTCTCAGAGTTTCAGAGATACACGCGGCCTGTATAAGGCCAGCACACGTGTACACACGCTTTGAATTTCCATAGCTCGTGTGCACACGCTTGCTGTTGAACTGTCAGCAATGTGCTTGTGGAGAAAATTTTTGTTGAAGGTGAGGCAGTCATCCTTTCCTTTGACAAGATTTATACCTATCAGGTTTTTGGGTCTCTGTCATAGCAGTTAGTAACTTAGGTTTGATCACAACAATAGCTTTCTTTTTCATTAAGAAGTTTTCCTCAAAATTTTCTTTTATAGGTTTTTTAGACAAGTGTGAGAGTCCAATTTTAATTTGCTTGTGTGTGATTTTTAAAGTGACTCTTTGCGATCTACGCTTAGGCCAGAGGTTTTCTTGGTTTTGACTTGTTGATATTTTTCATTTTTTCTTTGTGAGCATTCAAATAAGAAAAAAAATATTTTATTTCTTTGTTTGGTTATGTAATGTCCATATAATTCTAAACATCATTAAGTTTCATAAACATTTTATTAAGTAAACTGAAAGAACAACTTCCTAGCATAATATTGATTTTCATGACAACAACTTCAGCAACTTAGAATTCTCAATAAATACTGAAATCGTGACAGAAAGAAATAAATACATAACTTAACAAGTACCTGGATCTGATGCTGATTTATGTTGCCTCTTTGCTTTGTTGTTGCCTTTCTGCTCCCTGCTACACAGATCAACCCTGCCACAAACAGGAAAATAACTGCCCAAAACTACTGTCCTCCCTGCCAACTAGGAAAACTACCTAGCTCCAGGATATCTACGGATATCCTGGCCCTCCGTGCCCAAAACCTCCAACAACTCAGTGCCTCCCCTGATCAAAAGTCACAGTCCAGAACACTCTGTTCCTTGCTCACAACAAGCCAACAGTCCACAAAATATCACAGGCTCACAGTCAATACCACAGTGCACAAAAAATCGTTGCTCACAGCAAATGCAGAATCTCTGCTCACGGCAAAAGACAATGGTTCTCAGGCCACACAGTCTGTAGCATCCATCCCCCCCCCCGTC
>JZKD02S1814935.1:200955-213167 GCA_000966675.3 Picea glauca
TCCTAAAGCATAACCACGTCCGGATTTAAGTTAATCGTCTTGTTTACACATCTAACGGTCATTACGGACCCGGAGATCCTCCAAAAGAATCCCCTCCGTCCATCGGGGTTTCGAAGATCACAACATTGAAATATATAAACATTTTGTCCCCGGAATCCCCGATTTCCCGATGGACCAAATGCCGATGGTTTCCATCTGTCCCACAGATGGATGGCTGTTATTGTGTCGGGAAATCGCGTATCACGATTCCATTGTGCAAGAATTTCACGACTCCGAAAACTTCGATATGCCGAACCCCGACTCTTCGGGATCTCTCGCCACGCGTCCTCGCCGATGGATGGTTCAAAACTCCCGTCGGGATATCACGGATCGCGAATTCTCAATGCATAAACCGCTTGTCACCGGAATCCTCGATTCTCCGATGAACAAAACTCCGACGGCGCCCGACCCTTTGCCACCTGTCCTTGCAGATGGACGGTCCAGATTTACTCTCGGGGTTTTGGGACTTACGATGTCCTGAATTCCTTGTCCTCAGGAACTCCGATTTCCTGATTTGTGACTTTCGTCTGATCCCTGACACATGTCCCATGTGAACGGATGGCTCAGATCTCGTCGGGATTTTCAACCGATATTTCTCGATCTCTTGTCCACGGGAACGTTGATTTCCCAATGCAGCAATGCCTATGGCGCTGATCACTGCCACGTGTCCTCACCCAACGGACGGTCCAGATCCCCGTCGGGATATCGCGGAGATTGGTGTCCCAATGCACATGACCTCGAGAACTCCGATTTCCCGATGGCCAATATCCGACTGCTAAACGTCGTGCAGCTTCCACAGATCTGACGGTTGTCGAGGCCATGATCTAGGATTGAACGGCTCAGATCATTTCTCCTGCACGCTCCCTCTCCAGAGGCTAAACTCCGTGCATGTCCTCCCGATCCTACAGCTGACGGGTTTCCTATGTGAGATCCGACGGCTGTCGGTCTCCTTTTCTGTGGGCTCCTCCTCTGCACATTAGGACTTAAACCATGCGCAACTTCTGGTGATCTAACGGCTAATGGGATTCCTATGTGAGATCTGACGGCTCAGATCCGTTCTCTCGCATAATAGCCCGTTCCCTTGGCATGGTTTAACATTTATATTGGTCTATTGTTCAAGAGATTTTACATTATTTAAAATTCACCGAGGTCAATACAGGCAACCAATTTACACTGTTCCCGCGCAATACAAGTCTTCTAAATTTTCTTTGTCCGACTGCACATTGGCAGTTCCTCATTTAGGTAAGTTTGGAATGAAGTAGGCCTTCTCAAGGTCTTGCAAATGTCCTTTTTCGTTTTATTTGGTACATTTCGTGTAGTCATTAATTCTTACCAGCTTCAAGCCTTAGACAGAAGTTTCCCTCAACATTTTTATCGATTTCGGGTGTCTATTCTACCTGAAACTTCATTAACAGTATTGCTCAAAAAATTAACCTATGACTTCTCTTTTTCGTGCTTAACAGCTTGGATACTACACTGTATCGTGTATCAGTCCCATTTAATCAAACTAAACGTGTATCTCTTACAGGTTAAGCGTGGCTGGAGTTAACACTCTGGGTTTCGACCCTTAGGCCCCAGATTTCGAACTAAGACACTCTGATACCATATGTAATTCCCATATAATTCTAAACATTATTAAGTTTCATAAACATTTTATTAAGTAAACTGAAAGAACAACTTCCTAGCATAATATTGATTTTCATGACAGCAACTTCAGCAACTTAGAATTCTCAATAAATACTGAAATCGTGATAGAAAGAAATAAATACATAACTTAACAAGTACCTGGATCTGATGTTGATTTATGTTGCCTCTTTGCTTTGCTATTGCCTTTCTTCTCCCTGCTACACAGATCAACCCTGCCACAAACAGGAAAATAACTGCCCAAAACTATTGTCGTCCCTGCCAACTAGGAAAACTACCTAGCTCCAGGATAACTACGGATATCCTGGCCCTCCGTGCCCAAAACCTCTAGCAACTCAGTTCCTCCCCTGATCAAAAGTCACAGTCCAGAACACTCTGTTCCTTTCTCATAGCAAGCCAACAGTCCACAAAATATCACAGGCTCACAATCAATACCACAGTGCACAGAAAATCGATGCTCACAGCAAATGCAGAATCTCTGCTCATGGCAAAAGACAATGGTTCTCAGGCCACACAATCCGCAACATCCATCCCCCCCCCATCGAATGGTGCGCACATCCCCCTCTGCCCGTCCCTTATTCCTCCCTGCCGACTCACGCACTTACTCCTTCAACCACCCTCCGTCCTCCGTCATGAGTTTAATGTTTTATCTTCTCGGGATCCATGGCTATCCCTCTCTACATACGCCACCATTTTTATATCATTTTTCATTGATCTTTTAATTTTATTTCACAGGTCATTAAATGTGATCAACAATTAATTTATTAGTTTGTTAACTGCAATTATCCCTCAATTAAATCTTACTTAATAATCTTTATCCATTTATCAATTTAGGGTCGTTACAAGTTAAGAAGTGTTGTTTTGTATTAGTAACCAGGGAAAAGTCTTTGCTTTCATAAGTTCTTGATGGTTTACTTAGATCATAAGTAGCTCGTAGTTGAGTGAAATCCTTCTTTGAGTTTGTTGTTCAAAGATCTTAGAAAAAATTTTAAGTTTGAAAAGTTGTTTAAGATTTGAGTTAAGTGAAGGTATTTTGTTTCCATCTTTCTGTTTATTTTTCTTTCGTCTTTCAAACATCACTATTTTCACTTTCATAGCCTTTGACTTAAGACAAGCCATTAAAATTAACACTAAATCTAAAATTCATTAGAATTTTTATGTTTGTAGGGTCAACCAACTAGTTTAGGGTTAGGGCCTTGAATTAGGTTGGAGAGGAAACTCTTCAAGGCCATTAAAATCAAACATTGGAGTCTGAGTTAGGGAATGTCAAAGTCCAGTATCGTGAAAGTTATCCAGGACTCCCCTCTAACACAAGGTCTAAAAACGAGGTCACGTGCGAAAAGGTAGAGGAGATAACCCCTCCAAAGCTAGACCAATTGTAGTGGAGAACACATATAGAGGGCTTGTCTTGGGATTCCATCGATTGCATTTTCCACGGAGCTTCATGGGTCTCGAATCCATTTGAGGTCCTCATTTGTCTTCCGAACCACTTTCCTTCAATTCCCTTGACAGGTTTCGGGCTCGATACCCTGCTCATTGTGGTCTACCCGACTTTCGATTGTACCCGCCTGGTGACTGTTCGTGCGCTGGCAACCTAGTTGCCTATATTTTTAGAGACATACACAGGTGACAGCGGGGTTATACCGCGATACCTAGGACATACATGGGGCCACACTTTGCAGAGTATACCCAGAGGGTGCTTCCATGTTCGAGTTTCACTTGCACCGGTAAGTTTCTCTAGTGTTGGTTGTTGTAACTATTCTTCCAATTAGTTTAGAGTTTGCTTGTTTTATCTTGGAGGGACTTTTTTAGTGTGTGTTGTTTTTTGAACGAATAGAAAGCCCTAGAGTGTCTTTGATCTTCTCACACAGTGGAGGATCACGAGCTTCGCTGGTCACAAAGGCTTCTGGGCCTATCACTGGTTACACTGAAGCCACCTCCACCACCACTAAGGTGAAATCTAGACCAACAAGGATCTTTTGAAGCGACCGAGTCACAAGAAATTGTGCCTGACCAACATCCGGAGGAAATGACCATTTTAGAATTTGAAGAGAAATCTCTTGGTCCATATGAAACTCCAACCACTGATCTTTCGGCACCCATCATCGTACCGATTCACCCTTACGAGTGCTAGACAGTGTCGCACGCAGCAATGGAAACACATGTTGTCACTCCTTCTGGGAATTCTTCAATTCCCACTATGGTTGTCACCACAGGAGAGTGTCCACCTCCTAACCCACCGTCATCGATCCAAGCCACCATGGTCTCAACTGCCTCTACCTCGCACAGTGATCCAATCCCATCTATGGCGACAGCCACAACCCCTTTCACACCAAGTGCGACAGGCCCTCCATTTTCATACGGGATGCCTAGCTCAGGTGCAAGTCATGTACTTTCCTACTCCACTTCACAGAATTTAGGTCTGGGGGCAAGGAGCTCTAACGCTCCTCTGCAAGGCCACATGGGGGGCACTTCAGCTCCTTTTAATGCTTTCCCTTATGGGGGAGGTCATATACCTCCTTCATCCCCTTTGCTCGGTGGCACCCACCAGCAATCCGTCGGGCCACCTACAGACCATAGTTTATTTGGAGCAGGAAGTCAAGGACCACCTTCGCATAATATGCCGGTAGTTTCAACATTGTTTTCTTTGTTCGATGCGTTTGGTAATAACACTTTCTCATCAATTTCTTTCCCAACTAGGGGAAATACCGGTTACAGACAACCTATTCCTATGCAGGGTACTATTCCTGCACAGGGGGCAAACCCAAGAACTTCTTCCATATCAGGGCCTTGGAATTCTTGGCAAGGATCAGTTCCCTCGTTAGGAATATCGATCTGGGGAAATTCTTTTCACAACCAATGGAACCCCGAAAAAAATACTATGCCTATCCCCATGGGATCGACATGGGGCAACCCTTCCCAAAGTCCTTTGAATGTAATGCATGCCCAACCGTCTACGTCCTATTTTGGGAATCAGCCAATAATGTCTCCTCACATGCAGAATCCATACGCTGGTCATGGCCATGGTTTTTCCCAGAACCCAGGCTAGAAGCCGAACTTTTCCTGGCAACCTGGTGCTAGTCAAACTCCAGGTCCCTTTTTCCATGGTTATCACCAACAACCCAAACTACCTTTCCTGGCAACCTTGCATTTGCCAGACTTGACGAGGTTGTTGAATGACCTTGTCTGTCACGATCCGCGTTGGCCCCCTATGCCGACGAAGTTGCCTTCGGACATACCAAAGTTTGAAGCCAAGCCTAACGAATATCCAAGATATCATGTGACCACCTTCCATCTTTGGTGCTTGTCTAACTCGTTGAAAGACGACTCCGTACAGTTGTGATTGTTTCAACGTACTCTCATTGGGAGTGCCGTGAAATGGTACATTGAGCTCGACTGCTCAAGATACTCTTCCTTCAACGAATTGGCAATGGCTTTCCTAAACCATTTCCAATTACCTGTGAGATATGATGCTGGCACAGAATTGCTGGCCAATTTCGCACAGACAAAAGCGGACCATATCTCTGATCACATCCAAGAACAAAGATGTTGGAAGAGTTTAATTAAGGTGTCAGTCCCACCAGCATTCCTTCTCGAGTGGTTCCTTAAGTATTTGGTCCCACATTTATCCAAAGATGTCACGACGTTGGGAGTGTTTTCCGAAGAAGATGCCATCATGAAAGCTTAACAACTTGAGTTAATCTATTCTCGGTCCAGTTTATTATATGAGATCTTGCCAGATGCACCACACTCAATACTTGATAAAACCAGACAGAGAATTGGACCACATGCCGATGGTATTGTTGGTTCAACACAAACAAATCCCGCTGAGCAACTAACGAAGCAATTGCAGCAATTGTCTATACAACACACAGCGGCCAACCCAACTACTGTTTTGGCTACTCCCCCTACTAAAACATCGGATGTACACGCAGTGCAATTGACAAATCCAAAGGCCACCCAACAGCCTGAAGGAAAGAAAAAACATAGAAAGAAGGGTAAGGGGGATAAGAAACCCACTAATAATGTTGGCGGGGGCAACACTGAGAAACAAAAGGCGAGGTATCCATGCAACCTATGCACAGAAGACCAACCGACCCACCAATGTCCTTAGCTTGCAGAGGCCCAAAAGTTTGTGACACAACAACAGCCTGTCGTGTTAACCAATCCATTTCAACATGGGAAAAACCTAACCCAAGCCTCTACAAGCGCAAAAGGGGGAAATCAAGGACCCTCTTCATCTTTGAACAATCCTACATCCACGAATGTGTATATGATGAAGGGTGATGCTTTTATATTGACTAGAGCGCATCACTACAGTAAACCAAACACTTTTGAGAAGAGCAAAGAAGCCGAACTCCCATCTCTTCCTCTCCAGATCGAGAAGACTTTGGGTGAACCAATGACACGCCTCCCAAAAGGCGCATTCAAAAAATATTCTCATAACCCAAACACAAGGGCCTCCCAGAACTATTCTGTGATGGAGGATTTGTCTCAAACCCCTTGTGTGATGTCCGCTTTGAAGGTCCTCCAAAGCTGCCCTTCCCAGAGGAAAGCTTTGTTAGCCTCTTTAGGATCTACCAAGACTTGTAATCTAGGTACCATCATGTTGGATACAACCTACTTAAAACCTTTCCTACCTTACCATGTAGCATTTCAGATAGTAGTGGCTCACCCCACGAAAACTTTTACTCGGAATATTTTCTGCACGGTGGTTGATGAGGGCACCTCGGCATGCGTTATGTCGTTGGCATGTTGGAAGGCCATTGGCCAGCCCGTTTTATCTCCGTCACCTACTCTTCTCACGACTTTCGACAGTCGTTCATTCCGACCACATGGTATCATTCCCTCTTTCCCCGTGCAGTTAGGAGGGAAGACCATGTGCGTCGAGGTAGAAGTAGTTGATGCGTCCCTCAACTACAATCTCTTGTTAGGAAGGAGTTGGACTTACGCCATGCAAGCAGTGGTTGTTATAGTTTTCTGGGTCTTGTTGTTTCCACACGAGGAATGGATTGTGACCATTGATCAATTTTCTTTCTCCATACCTGACCCTTCATTGGGGGTATCCGCGGTCCCGATGATTGACCAACCAGGCATAGTCAATGTAGGGGTTGGTTTGTGCCCATATTTTATGGGTACCTTCGATTACCCGCCCCCTCAAGGTGATGTCAAATTCATATCCAACCACCATAAGGTTGAGATTTTCCAAGTTTCTTCATTTCGCATGACTTACTTCAATGATCTGTGGATACTTCCTTCCCCATCAGCCACGATGGAAGGGACAGGGCACCCGGGCATGTCCATGCCCCTATCCGCAGATGAAGTAGCGTACTCTTTAGTCCAGCAAGCTTTGGCCGACACAGATCCAACTCCTACACAAGAGTTAGATCCGCTTCTAGAGCCTATTTGGGCTCAAGGTTCTCTCCTTGACACAGATTCGCTAGACTTAGTCTTGCCCTCCAACGAAACAGTAATTGAAGCAATGACTAGTACGGACAAACCCTGGGACGATATTCATCACAGATTATACTTCCTCCCAAAGTTAAGCAGAATTGAAGCCGGAGAATTCACCTTAACTATGATTGGAGATAGGTCTTGTCCTATTAATCCCTTAGCTACACATGAGGTTTATGCCTAGGGTAATATGGAAACCATCGCTGAAACCATACTGATCAATATCTCCAGAACCCCTGGCATCGTGGAGAATGTTTTTGTCGGAGTTGACTGCTCCCCCGGAGAGATTCAAATCTACACAGATCTATTTAAAGATTTCTGCAACATTTTTGCCTAGTCTTACGAGGAAATGTGAGGCATCGATCCAAAAATAGTGGAACGTGAAATCACAACTTATCCAGATGCCAAGCCTATTCGACAGAAGCTTCATCCAGTTAATCCCAAGAAAGAAGCATCCATTAAGGTTGAAGTTGAGAAACTGTTAAAAGACGGTTTTATCTATCCTATCCATTTGACCCAATGGATGTCAAATCCTGTGCTGGTCAATAAGAAACAGGGCACAATTCATGTATGTACATACTTCTGTGATTTAAACAAGGCCTGTCTAAAAGATAATTTTCCCACGCCATTCATTGACTAGATAATTGATGAATGTGCGGGTTGTGAGGCCTTCTCTTTCATGGACAGTTTTTTGGGATATAATCAAATACAAATCAAACCCGAAGACCAGCACAAAACAACATTCATTTGTCCATGGGGTACATTTGCGTATCGTAAGATTCCCTTTGGTCTCAAAAATGTTGGAGCGACCTTTCAGCGAGCCATGTCTTTTTCTTTCCATGATCTCAAGCATATAGTATAGGCCTATTTAGATGATTTAGCATCACGATCTCACAAGAGAACGGATCATCCCACACACCTCCAACTTATCTTTGAGTGATGTCGCTACTTTCGGATTCACTTGAATCCAAACAAGTGCAACTTTTGTGTAACATCAGGAAGTTTGTTAAGTTTCATAGTGTCAACAACAGGGATCATGGTCGATCCTCTCTAGGTTGAGTCAATAATTCAGTTTCCTCCCCCACGCACAATCCTTCAACTTCAGAGTCTACAGGGCAAGGCAAATTTTTTAAGACGTTTTATCGCCAACTATGCTGAGATCACAAAGGGCTTTATGCGCTTACTGAAGAAAGATGTTCCTTTTCATTGGGATGATTCCGCTCAACGCTCTTTCGACACATTGAAACATGCCCTCACAATTGCCCCTCTGCTTCGGCCACCTAACTATAACAAAGATTTCTTATTGTACCTGGCTACAGCAGAGTCAACCATCAGCATGGTCTTAGTTCAGGAAGATGATTTTTTCTCAGAATATGTGATCTATTACCTGAACAAAGGCCTAGTAGGACCGGAACTCAATTATTCTCATATCAAAAAACTTTTGTTGGAAGAATTCCATGTTGTTCAATGGTTCTGTTATTATGTTTTGTTTCGCAAGACCACCATCATTGTTGTTGTGAATCCGTTTCAGTACATGTTGAAACGACGGGTAATAGGTGGAAATATTAGTATATGGATAGTCGTCCTCCAGAAATTTGACTTAGATTTCATTTCAACGAAATCCAAAAAGTCACTGGTCTTCGCAGAACTTATTTCGGAACTTCCGGTTGAGTCGGGTGATGTTGTGCCCGAAGAGTCGCCTATCAGAGGAGATATTTTTTTTATCACATCTTCGAATCCTTGGTACGGAGATATACTTATCTATCTCCAGAATTTGAAGTGCCCCACCTCTGCTTCTCATGATGAGCGTCGTCGTATATGCCATCAGGCCAAGAATTATCTCATCCTCGATGATACGTTGTATCGAAGAGGTATAGATTGCATTCTGCGCCGATGTCTCACTCACAAAGAAGCAGTTATTGTGCTTAACGATTGCCATACTGAAGCATGTGGCAGTCATTTGTCTGGGTTGGCAATAGCCCAAAATATTTTACGAGCAAGTTACTTCTGGCCGACATTAATCAAAGATGGTAACGAATCGGTCAAGAAGTGCCACCCTGGTCAGATCTTCTCTCGGAAGATGAGGGCACATCCCACTCCCACGTTTCCTATCATCACAGTTGGTCCCTTCACCAAGTGGGGGATTGATTACACTACATGCAACCCTCCTTCAGCAAGGGGTCACCGTTATATCATTGTATCCATAGACTACTTCACGAAGTGGGTCGAAGCTATGCCAACGTTTAAAGATGATGGAGAGATTGTGGATGTCTTTTTATTCAACCAGATAATAGCAAGGTTCGGCGTCCCGAGAGATATTTTCACTGACCATGGCAGTCACTTTCAGAACCAGATGATGACCGAGTTAACATCAAAGCTTGGGTTGCGGCAAGAACGTTCGTCACCCTACTACCCCCAAGAAAATGGTCAGGTGGAAGCTGTAAATAAATCTCTTAACACCATCCTATAGCGAACGATCAACTCAGCCAAGTCAAATTGGCATTTGACATTATACTCGGCATTATGGGCTTACCGAATGTCTGTTAAGACTGCAATCGGTTTCTCACCTTTTCAACTCATTTATGAGCTGGAAGCAGTCTTGCCTATCGAATGTCAGATCCCTTCCCTAAAGTTGGTTGTACGATTATTGCCAGACACTTCTCCACTTGAAGAACTGTTATTATACCTTGAGCGGCTCAATGAGAAGCATCGTGATGTGGCCCTGGCCAACGAGGCTCACAAACATAAATTCAAGTGTCAGTATGATCGGTCCATTCTTCCTAGGATTTTCTCTGAAGGTAACCTTGTCTTGGTCTATGACCAAGATAAGGACCCCCTGGGGTCAGGAAAATTCAAACCCATGTGGTTGGGACCTTTTGTCATAAAAGAGGTTCTAAAAAAGGGTGCCTATCATCTGGTTGAATTTGAGGGAAATGCTTTGGTAGAGCCTAGAAATGGGCTCTACCTCAAGAAGTATTACTCATAGGTAGGTCACCATGGGTAACTTTTTGTAACATATGTATAGTCTTTGTACTATTACTTTCTAGTTTCTTTTAGTATTATGGATGTGTCGTTTTTGATGTTATCTTTCGTCACTGTGGTAGATGTCAAGTGAATCTGAGGTGTTCATCGGGTACGCAGACGGTGCTAGCCGGCACACTTGGAGGCTTGCCTCCACAACTTGGGTAATTTTTACACCTCGAGGCCAGTTATTATCTTCCGGAGGTATATGCTTAGGTGACACCACAAACAATGTCGTTGAGTACAGTGTAGTTATTGAGTTGCTTCGTGATGCCCTTTCATTTGGTATCTCTCATCTCTGGGTATATTTAGACGCTCAGTTGGTTGTGTCTCAGTTAAATAGAGTCTACCGTGTTCATGATCCAACTTTACACCGACAATTCCTTAGGGTACATCTCTTAGAACGAATCTTTGATTATATTACATATTTTCATGTTCCTAGGAGATTAAACCAAATTACAGATACTCTGGCTAATCAAATTTTAGATTGGCATCTCGTACACATATGAAAGGACATACACATAAACATGTAAATACATTTTTAAAGGAAAATATGATCCATAAGACACAAAAAGACATAAAAATCCATATATAATATCATAATCATCAGAGTACATAGGTGGATGCAAGCGCCTAAAAAATATGACCAGTAACGAGTCATGGGGCTTATGCCCTCAAAAAATATATACAAGTAGTGCTCTCGGCACGTGAAAAGTCTATACTAACTA
Organism: Picea glauca; assembly: GCA_000966675.3. Taxonomy (NCBI): domain Eukaryota; kingdom Viridiplantae; phylum Streptophyta; class Pinopsida; order Pinales; family Pinaceae; genus Picea; species Picea glauca. Next base: position 211,842 of record JZKD02S1814935.1, read on the forward strand.
AGGTCAGGGCCTGTGGGCCATGTTGTAATGATCAACAGCATTTTCTAAATGCTGAAACAATCGAACCCACGTCCGTGGTGCCCCCACTACATGAGGTTGCATAGATGGTGGCAGATCCTCAATCTTTGCCATAGGGACTGTGCGGGTGAGCGAGGTAAAGTTTCTCTCGACTCGTCTCAAAACCCTCTCAACCTCACCGACTGGAAGCTCTCATGTTGTTGTTGGTCCCCCTGCAGCCCCTAGATGAGGACGACACCTGTTCCTCGCATAATCAACAAGTTGCAGTAGTCCCACATATGCACACAATAGACACATATCCGTCAAATACTCTAGTATAAAAAAAAATGATATATAAAAAAAACAACATAAAAATTACATATGTTTCACAAAAAAAAAAAAAACAACGATGCAAACTTACCCATCTCTCCTCACTCCTCACTAGGTGGTACTGGTATCTCAGGATCTCTTGAGAAATCAATCCCAGCATAAGGGTAATCCTCTATGACTAGGATCTGTTGTGACAACCAAGCGAAGAAATCATCATCAAAGGACTCATTAGTCCTTCCACCACCCTGTCGTGGAAATAACACTGTCCATATGAAAACTGCAGGAAGAGAGGCTTGATGTCCTCATACCACCACTTGAGGACTGAAACTCGAAACTCTTTCAAAGAAGAAAGAGCATAGAATCATCCTGAACCTGAATTTCCTCTGCATCCGTGACCGACAATCTGTCAGTTGCCTCTTCATACAATCTAGCAGTGTAGTGCTCCAGTCAAATATTTGTGCATTTAAGCATTGGAATGCACAGTTCATCTATGCACGGGATGCCTGATGTAGAGCTGCAAAACCAGTCTTCTGCCCAATAATAAACACAATCGCTTGCAGTGATAAGTCTTTGATCTTGCTTATGGGCACCTATGAGCTCGATCAGTCTGTACCAGCCTCACAATAAAGTCCTATCAATTCTGATATGTTATGAGGCCCCGAAGGAAATGTCTGGAAATTGACTGGTTCCCCTCTCCTAGAGAGGCCAGTCAAAAAATATATTTCCTCTGTCGTAGGCACCAGTGACTGCCCCTCTAACATAAAGGCCTCTGCATCGAGATGTCAATAATCAACCAAGGCATTCAGTAGACTAGGTTGTTCCCACATAAAATGACATACGAAGAACTTGAGCAGCCCACATTGCATTACGGCAACAACAACATTGGGGTCTTCCCCGACCAACTCACTAACCTCCTCTTGCTCTCTTTCCCTCCAGTGAACATACATCCTGCAAAACACCAAGTTCAGGAGGGTTAACCCTTGTTTTTTTTTTTTTTTT
>JZKD02S1814935.1:234209-261963 GCA_000966675.3 Picea glauca
AAGGAGGTTGCCCCCTCAAAGAGGCTTATTATCTGAAATTATCTCTTTTTCAAGGCGTTGAGTACTTTTCCTGAGGTTTTTCTATGCTATATTGATGTTTGGTTCTTAACATGCAATGCTATTTATTGAGTAATTATTAGCTAATTCAAAATGCATGGCTAAAACTTGAGTGTCAAAGTTCTTCCTAGCCCTCTTGTCTCCCTTGCTCCCCTTCCACGAGTGTTTTGTTGGCATACATTTAACTTTTGATCTGAAATTTTTTTCTTTAAACATCATATCTAAAAGAAATGTACAATTAACAAATTAAAAAGACCAAAAAAAATATTATAGCTATGAAACTAGACATCATGAGTTCTACTCTACTAAAAGTAGACTACCCTATGGAGTTGCCACGTGTTGACCCAAAATTTGTCTCAACCTTATGAATGCCTGCAAAGAGTTGCAAGACCAATTTCCTCATCTTATTTTCATATCGCCAAGGTATAGCATGGGTCCCACTAGGAAGGTTATCCAATGAGTTTTAAAAGAGTATCATTTCTTGGGTCATAATTTGTTAATGATATGGAATCATGGAAAAAAATGTTGTGTCATTCATCATATGATTGGTATGAATTTATTGCAAAACATTATGAAAACTTGTGTGATAAATGTCAAAATCACTTACAATATTTAAAACGAAAACTCGATATCACACCTCTCAACATTTGGTTTATTTTTTATGCATTCCACAAATAATATGGCATGGTTGTTTTATATGGGTTATGCTACATGTTATGCTATACAATATGCTTTGCATGTAAACCAAGAGTTGGCATAAGGTTTTGAAATGATGGATAGTTGGCACACATTTTATCATTTGATATATGTTTGTATGCTACCCATACTTGGTATGGTTGTGCACATTAATGGTTGTTGGTATTTGTTGCAATCTTGAGTGATATGATCAGTAATGTATGGAGGTGCATGGGTTAAGGTGATGGACAAAAAAGTTTTGTGAACTCATTCTATTTTTAGGGTTTGAAGTTCACGTATTTTCAAGCTAGAATAGAATTGTAAATACTCCACCCTCACATAGAAAGTGAGCTCAAACCAATTTTTCTATTGGCATAACGGATTTTTGAGCGTATAAAAGTATGGTTCATGTGGTTCGAGGTCAAGAGAAATTGACATATTCTTTGGAAACGATATGTAAACTTCATTGTTGTAAATGAGAATATGGTTTTGTAGCATGGGTTCATTAATAAATGCATTATATTGGTTCTGTATATATAAATCCCTCTCTCCACTCTGCCATTCGACCTTTCAATCCATTTCATCACACAACAATATTTAATGGGTATTTTCATGAAATTTATTATGTCTATATCATTATATAACACCCATAAAATGCATGCTTACGTTTTGAAATTATATCAAAGAGGATACAATTCTAGTTTGGTATTCAACTCATGGATCATAATGTGCATTCTCATTATATGTATTTCAATGGGATAAGCTACTTGTACCCATTTGAATTCAATTTTTCCTCCATGGTTTTTCCATTTAATCATCTAGTTATTGTTGAAAGATTAATTGTCGAAAGATTTCTTGTCATTGAGGTCAACCCTTGAACAAGAAGTTAACAAGTTGCATGTTAAAGTAAAGTAGTTGTAAACAGAAGTTAACAAGTTGCATATTAGTTGCATGTTAAAGTATTTGTAAACAGAAGCTAACAAGTTGCATGTCAGTTGCATGTTAAATTTACTGTAAACAGAAACAAGTTGCATGTTAAAGTAATTGTAAATAGAAGTTAACAAGTTTCATGTTAAAGTAACTATAAACAAAGGTTAACAAGTTGCATGTCAGTTGCATGTGCATGTTAGTTGCATGTTAAAGTAACTATAAATAGAAGTTAACAAGTTGCATGTTAGTTGCATGTGCATGTCATTTGCATTGTCCTCATGAGATCCTCATTAAAACACAGAGAAGGTTCAATTGAATATCACTTCTATGAATACAGATTGGAAAATCTGAGGCAGTGAGTGGAGGTCTGCAAAGTCCAATGAAGGAAGAAGTTTTCAGGAGTCGAGTGTATGGAGAAAAAGTTAGAGATCCAGGTTCCTTGAGTAAATCTGTGAGTTTCAGGAGCAAAAGCACGAACATCAATGAGGTGTAGTGGGGAAAAGCATGGACATCCGTGAGCAGGCCACTTGGGTCGTGGACCTGTGAAGAAAATTTGTTGAAGATCGGAGATCTAAAACCCAGGTCAGGTACAGATTGAAGGTATGTCTTCATGTGTGTGTTAGGGTGTGTATTCTGAAGAAATCAAGAACAGATATGTCTTAGTGACTCATAAGAATTTTATTTGGAGAACTCTCTTGTGGATCTTGGTATGAGGTATGTTTGGTTGCAGTCTTGATGAGATATTGAAATCAGTAATAGCAAAAGAAGTATCAGAAACAACAACAGAAACAAGTTATTAGTTACAGTGGCGGAGGTAGTGACATATTGGTCTACATTTATATTTCAGGGTTGTTGGACGGGGCAAGGAAAGGGGGTTGTAGCCTCCTTCTAGTTGGATCCGATAAATTAGGGAGTTGGAGCTTCCTTCAGGTTGCAGCCTGTAAATAGGGGTTTGGAGCCTCCTTCCAGTTTTAGATGGAGAAATAGGAAGTTGGTTCTTCCAATGAATGTACTCTTTGATAAATAAGAAAATAATTATGTGGTTTTTTCCCGCATTGGGTTTCCATGCAAAATTATGGTGTACTATGTTTATGTGATGTTTATGCATTGAATTATGGTGTTGATGATATATTGAATGCTAATGAGAAATTGTTGAACATTATTGGAGCTTTTATATTGTGATTCAAAGTACTAATTGTTCTCATATTGATCATCCCACCTCTCATTATTCCAACAATTGGTATCAGAGCAGGTCCTTCATGAAGTAGTCTAACCACTGGAAGGATTCATGGAATACGCTAAGATTGGAGCACCAGTGTCTAATGGCCAGAACTATACCTTCTGGAATAAAAGTATGAAAACATTTTACAGGAACAAGGATTTGATGTTTAGAAATAAGTAGTAGATGGGTATACAACACCAGCCACTCCCCCAACCAATAGAGATGGAAATAAACTCAACGAAAACAACTCAAAGGCTAAAGGTACCATTCATAGCAGTCTAGTTGATTCAGTATTTATCAAGGTTATTCATTGTGATAGTGCAAAGGATCTTTAGGATAAACTCAAAAAGATTTATGAAGGAGATTCCAAAGTTAAGGGATCTAAGCTTCAAATCTTCATAGCGAAGTTTGAACAATTGAAAATGAAGGGAGATGAAGACATTGCAGCCTACCTTCTACGAGTTGACAAAATAGTTAACACTATTAAGGGATTGGGATTAGAAGTTTATGACTCAGTGGTTTTTCAAAAGGTATTGAGGTATCTTCCTTTGAGATTTGATCCTAAAATATCATCCTTAGAAGAAAATGTGGATCTCGGTACATTTATCATGGACGAGCTACATGGAATATTTACAACCTATGAAATGAGAACATAATAGGAGAACCCAGACACGAAGGAAGCATATTTCAATGCATCCAAGAAAACAAAGAAAAATAACAAGAAAAAGTCAAAACTAGGTTGCAGTTGTAGTGATGATTCAGATGAATATGAAGAGATGGCTAACTTCGTAAGGAAATTAAAGAAAGGAACCGACGAGTATAAATGTATGCTTCCATTGAAATGTTTTAATTATGGTGGTATTGGTCATTTTGCTTCTAAATTTCATCATAAGAATAAAGATAGTGATGAAGAAGAAGCTTCTAAAAGGGAAAAGAAATATCAAAAGGGAAACAAAGGAAGAAGCAAAAGGAAATTCTTCAAGAAAATTTTATACTCAAAGAAGGATAGCTCCTCATCAGACGAGGAGGATAATGACAGTGACAATGATTCAGAAACAGTACACTTCATAGAAGAAGAATATGATTCTGAAGAATAAGTTGAATTCAATCTCAGAGCAGAGATAATTAGTGGATTAGAAGAATTTAGGAAAGAAAGAAAAGCAAGTCACTCAAGGCAGAGTTAAAAATGAAAGAGGGGTCTCATAATTCCAACTCTGAAGAAATCGAGAAGATGATCATGAGTCTAAAAAATCAAATAGAAAAAGACAGAAGAATTGAGGAAGTACTTAGAATTTAGTTAGAAGAAAAAGGAGAAAATGATTGGAATCTTGGAAGAAAAAATAGTCTCTTTAAGGAAAGATATTCATAAGAAAGATATGCAGTAGAATAACACCATAATATTGGATTAAATCATCAGCAGTCAAAGACCATCAAATGACATATCTGGACTAGGATACAATCAATTACAGAATGATAAAGGATCAAGCTTCGAGACAATAGAACATGAAGAAGAACAAAGAAGATATGCAGAGATTGTCACAGATTCTGTCAAGAAGGAAGAATACAAGCCCTCAAAGAAGAACATTCCATAAATAAAGAAGGCTCAAGAAGATGAATTTAGAAGGAGTGCATCGCAATGAAGATCATCTACTCCCAGGTATAAAATATTCTTTTATGGTCATTGTTTTAACTGTTCTAATTTTGGACATAAAGTTGTAAACTACAAAGCCTATGCCAAGAATAGAAGCACCTATTCAGGGTACTTAAATAATAGTTATATCAGAAGATCTTATGAATTATACAGCAGAAACCAAAACAGTTTTGTCTCATTTATAAATGAAGTATAAATCTACAAATGCAACTTTTGGACACATAGAAAAGAATTGTAGATTGACTATTCCACCCAGGGAACCAAGAAGAACATTAACAGTCATATATCGGAACCACAAGAGATATGGAAAAGAAAGAAGAATCAATGTTCACTTGCTCTATAATCCCAACATGGAAAAAGTGATCTGTATATTGACAGTGGTTGTTTAAAGAATATGATAGGTGACAAGAATATGTTTCTAACTCTGAAGAAAGAAAGAGATGGATCAGTTTCATTTGGAATTAATCATTCAGCTAAAATTATAGGTAGAGTCACAGTTAAGCTTGGAAGAAAAAATTCCATGGCAGAAAATGTTCAATTGGTTGAAGATATGAAACACAATATGTTGAGTATAAGTAAAATGTGTGATCAAGGATACACACTTCAGTTTGGCTCGGAGAAATGTGAAATTAGGAAATACGAATCGGGCAAGTTAGTGGCGATAGTGATAAGGACTCCAAATAACATATATGTTTTGAATGAAATTGGAAAAGAAATTTGTTGCTTAGGAAAGGAAAATAAAGGTTGGCTCTGGCACAGAAGAATAGGTCACATGAAATTTGACAATATTGTCAAAATCAACAGAAAGGAAGTAGTAAAATAAATGCATGAAATTTTAAAGCCAACGAATACTCTATGTAAGCATTGTCTACAGAGAAAACAGACCAGGACCAAGTTCAAATCAAAGGAGTACTCAACGACAAAACCGTTGGATATTGTGCATACTGATCTATGTGGACTAGATAACAAAGGGATTAAATGGTGAACAATACTTCATGCTATTGATTGATGACTACTGAAGAATGACTAGAGCTTGCTTTCTTAAGAAGAAGTCAAATGCATTCGAACACTTCAAGATATACTAAGAGATGGTTGAAATAGAGATAGACTTGAAAATCAAATGTTTGAGATCAGAAAATGGTGGAGATTTTACATCGAAATAATTCATGGATTTTTGTGGTGAACATGGAATAAAAAGGAAATTCTCAACAGCCAGGACACCTCAGAAAAATGGAGTCGTTGAAAGAAAGAACAAAAAAGTACAGGAAACGGCCAGAACCATGTTGAAATATTCCAAGTTGGGAGACATATTTTGGGCACATGTAGTACATACAACAGTTCATATCTTGAACAGAGGAATGCTCAGAATTAATAGCGATAAGACTCCCTATGAGTTATGGAAAGGAAGATCGGTAAATGTGAATCATTTTAGAGTATTTGGAAGCAAGTGATATAACAAATGACAAGACGACTGGATTGGAAAATTAGACTCCCGAGTTGACAAAGGCATATTTTTTGGGTACTCAAGTAAGAGAAAATCATACAAATGTTTCAATATGAGACTCAACAGAATAGTGGAAAGAATCAATGTACAAATTGACAAGACAAGTGTACGAAAGCCCAAAGAAGAAAGAAAAGACTCAGTGGAGTAGGAAGGAGAAAAGGATTTGAAAGAAGTAGAAGAAGCTAAAGTGGAAAAAGAAGAAGAGAATCCAAAAGCAGAGAAAGAGGAATATGACCAGCAAAATCTTCAGATATCTCCCAAAACTCCTAGCCAATGAGTGCAGAAAAATCCCCCACCAGAATAGATCATTGGGAATAAAGATGTAGGAGTTGAAACCTGAAGAAAATTTCGCTCACTAGAACAAAGGAATCTAGAATTGTTGCTCACAATTGAACCCAACAATTTTGAATAAGACAACATTGATGAACACTGGATCAAATCTATGGAAGAAGAACTAGATTAGATAGAGAAGAATGAAACATGGGAACTTGTTCCAAGACCTAAGAATAAAAACATGATTGGCACAAAATGGGTATTCATAAACAATTTGAACGAGGATGGATGAGTAACTAGGAAAAAATCAAGGTTAGTATGCAAGGGATATGCTTAGGTTGAAGGAATATATTTTGAAGAAACTTTTGCCCCAATTGCTAGATTAATGGAAGTAGTCAGATTGATCTTGGCTTATGCATATTCTAAGAAAATCAAAGTATATCATATGGATGTTAAATCAGCCTTCCTAAACGGAAAACTATAAGAAGAAGTCTACATCGAACAACCAGAAGGGTTTCTACTATCAGAAAAGGAAGATTATGTTTGTATATTGAATAAGGCATTGTATGGACTCAAACAAGCCCTCAGAGCATGGTATTCAATATTGGACAGGTATCTACAAAATCAAGGGTTCAGGAAAGTCAATGCAAACAACAATCTCTACATAAAGGTAAATCAAGATAGTATATTGATAATTGAAGTTTATGTTGATAACATTATTTTTGGAAGTGATGATGACAGGATGAGTCAAAAAATTTCTAAAGACATGCAAAATGAATTTGAAATGTCATTACTTGGTGAGTTGTATTTATTTTTGAGACTCTGCATATGTCAGCGAGATAAAGGTATTTTCATCTCCCAGACCAAGTATGTAAAAGAAATACTAAAGAAGTTTGGAATGGTATATTGCAAGACTGTAAGTACTCCCATGCAGACTAGTTGCAAATTGAGAAAAGATGATAAATCCAAGGATGTAGATTGGACACTCTACATATCGATGATTGGCAATTTACTCTATGTGACAACATCGAGACCAGATGTGATGCAAGTAGTTGGAAAGGTTGCAAGATTTCAAGAAACACTGAAGGAAACACATGTTATGTAAGTAAAGAGAATATTTAGATATATCAAAGCAACAAAATACTATGGACTATGGTATCCAAAAGGGAATGATCTATCTCTAGTTGCATACATAGATGCGGATTGGGAAGGAAGTGTTGATGATAGAAAAATTACAAGTGGAGAAGCCTTCTACTTGGGTGATTGTTTGGTATCCTAGTTGAGCAAGAAACAGTCTTCAATATCATTGTCCAAAACAGAAGTAAAGTATATTGCAGCAACAACATGTTGTACACAGGTTCTTTGGATGAAGCAAACTTTGCAGGACATACAGGTGGAATATGACGAGCCTATTTCGATATTATGTGATAACACAAATGTTATAAGTATCTCTAAGAATGCAGTGATTCATTACAAGACAAAACACATTCCGATCAAGTCTCACTTTTTACAGGAACAAGTTACAGAGAAGAACATCAAGGTAGAGTATGTTGGGACAAAATAAAAAATAACAAGTATCTTCACCAAACCTCTTCGGAGAGAGGATTTTGAGTATTTTCGATGAAAACTAGGAGTAGTTTCATCCCCACAGTGATCTACATGGTAGTTGGCATAGTAAGACAGGGGTAGAGAAACAGTAATCATGAAAAACTTGAATGATTTTTATTAGATATTTACACGAGGAAGCACCATGAAGACAAACATCAGGAGAGATCAGAGGCTTACAGACAGGGGGAGAAGCCCCAAGGAGGAGTCAGCCCCAAGGAGGAGTCACCCTTTTCCATTGATTCCAAAGGGGGAGAGAAAAATAGAGGCATGGAAACAAAGAGAAGAGGCATGAAGATATGGGGAGCCAGCATGAGCACAAGTGTTTTTAGTGTTGTGTCTAATTGTTTCCATCAATGCCAAAAGGGGAGATTGTTGAAAGATTGGTTTTGATTGATCTCAACCCTTGAACAGGAAGTTTACAAGTTGCATGTCAAAGCAAAGTAGTTGTAAACAGAAGTTAAGAATTCGTATGTCTGTTGCATGTTAAATTAATTGTAAATAGAAGCTAACAAGTTGCATGTTAGTTGCATGTTAAATAAACAGAAGTTAACAGGTTGCATGTTAAAGTAACTATAAACAGAAGTTAACAAGTTGCATGTAAGTTGCATGCTAAAGTAACTGTAAAAATAATTTAACAAGTTGCATGTGCATGTCATTTTCATGTCCTCATGAGATCCTCATTAAAACACAGAGAAGAGTCAATTGAATATCAATTTTGTGAATATAGATTGGTAGATCTGAGGCAGTGAGTGGAGGTCAGTGAATTCGAGTGAAGGAAGAAGTTTACAGGAGCCGAGCATTTGGAGAAAAAGTTAGAGATCCAGGTTCCTTGATTAAATCCATGAGTTTCAGGAGGAAAATCACTGACATTTGTGATTTGTCATGGGAAAAAGCATGCACATACACAAGTAGGAAGTGTTTGGGTCGTGGACCTGTGAAGAAAAATTGTTGAAGATCAGAGATATAAAACCTAGGTCAACTATAGATTGAAGGTATGTATTCCTGTGTGGGTTAGGGTGTGTATTCTAAAAAAATCAGGAGAAGATATGTCTTAGTGACTCATAAGAATCTTAGTGACTCATAAGAATTTTATTTGGAGAACTCTCTTATGGATCTTGGTATGAGGTATGTGTGGTTGTAGTCTTGATGAGATATCAAAATCAGTAGTAGCAACAGAAGTATCAGAAACAACAGCAACAACAGGTTATCAGTTATAGCGACAAAGGTATTGATAGATTGGTCTACATTTATATTTCAGGGTGGTTGGACGGGAAAAGGAAAGTGGGTTGTAGCCTCCTTCCGGTTGGAGCCGGTAAATTAGGGATTTGGAGCTTCCTTAAGGTTGCAGCCTGTAAATAGGGGGTTGGAGCCTCCTTTCAATTGTAGTTGGAGAAATAGGAAGGTGGTGCTTACAATGAATGTACACTTTGATAAATAAGAAAAGAATTCTATGGTTTTTTCCCGCTTTTGGTTTCCACATAAAATTTTGGTTTATTGTGTTTATGCGATGTTTATGCATTGAATTATGGTGTTGATGATATATTGAATGATAATGAGAAACTATTGAACATTTTTGGGGATTTTATATTATGATTCAAAGTAATAATTGTGCTCATACTGATTCACCCCCCTCTCAATATTCCAACAGTTATTATGATTGATCAATTACATATAAATAATGAAGAGTCAACCCCTATATATCGTGTGCTTACTCCTAAGAATACCCCTGTAGTAAAGAGGCTAGATTTTAAACTTGATTCCCATATTAAATTTAATGCCCTGCAATAACTCTCTTAGCCCTCCAAGAACTAGTTTATGTTATTTTTTGTATGGTATATTTGACTAATGATACATGCATGAGTGTTCTTTTACAAAATCCCTCGAATTTGATCCATTTTGATGAAGAAAAATTAAATCTAAAAATGTTAATAGAACATACTTTGTATCATTGCATTTCGAAAAAAAGTCTCATGGAATTTCAAAAGAAGTCAAAGGAAAAATATGTTTGTCACATGAAGAAAGATTATGTTGTTTCCATATTACAAAGAGTCTTGTTTTAATTAAAGCCTTCCTTAGTTGTTTCATGTATTTGTTTTATATGTTCCATATATTGACTTACATGTGTTACATGCATATTCTATCATTCTCAAAACAAGAGTCATTATAAAACATATTCAATGAATTTCCAGTATGTATGTAGTTTAATGTTATCATGAATTTAATGGATTTTTTATGATTATAGATAACTTATTTTAGTCATGAATTAAGGGGATCTAGGAGGGTACAAGGGATAACGATAAATGAATTTGTTCAAGAAGGAAGAAACAAGAGAATATAGTTATATGTTCATTTTGATAAAAACTCCCCTGCAACCCCATCTGAGTATTGTTGACATACCTCTACATCCACAATGTAACCCAGACAATGATGTGTGGGAAACCAACCAAAATAAACATGTTTCGGGAAATGAAAAATGGCTCATTATACATGAAAATAACCCAAATCCAGAACTTGTTGTTTCTTCCATTGCTCCTTATGCAAATTACTTTTCTTACAATCAACCCATTATTGACATAAAACACTCCTCCTTGAAAATATCTGCAAATGAAAAGGGGAAGAAGCCTATAAAGTAATCCTTAAGCTCAGAAACCTCAAAACCCACTTTTTTCCACTCCAAGTCAAGTGAAAAGGAGTCACAAGGAGAGGAAAAGAGAGAAATTTCTCATTTAGACATGTTTCCCGAGATATCCCACTAATAATATTCTATGTTGATGACATTATAATGACGTGGACAAGACTTTGGTATGGTTTGAATTTTTCAAATATATATATATATATATATATATATAATATTCAGTTAATATCATGATCATAGGTTGTGCATAATTATTTATTTCATGAATTTTATTTGGAATAATTATATGAGATGAGTTCCATTTTCTTTTAGTGGGACATTTGCCTTCCTTTATAAAAATTAAATGACACCTTTCCCTTTCATTAACATTTTCATTAATTTATAATTATCCTTATTCTTAAACAAATTAAATATTAATTTAAATTAGACAACTAAATTGAATAACTATTTGAGAAAGATACAAAAGAAAAGGAGGAGTTCAATGGGGGGCCATCATTAGAGAGAAAAGAAATTGGTGTGAAGGTATTCCTAAGCTTTGAAAGTGAGTTTATAATTCTTATTCATTTTCATTCTGAGTTTTTAGAGAACTAAATTTCCTTTCTAACAACAGGGTTGTCTTGGAAGTTGGCAAAGAAAGATTCAGTAGCATTGACCTGTGGTGTTCTAAAAGGTTTTTTTATTTCCTTTGAAATACGTTTTCACTATTATAAGTTATGACATTATTTAGGTCTAGTTAGTGTTAATTTTGCAGAGTTTAATGATGATATATATGTTTCTTAAAGTGATCTAGATCATACTTTGATATTATATCTCTTTCTTTGGCACTAGTTTCCCTTGTATGATTCTTATTATGTATTTGGCTTCTAAGGACATCTCTAGTCCTGATCCTCATAGGGATATGAAGAGACATTTCATTTTGTAATTCATAATGGTCTTCAATAAATTTATTTTGTTGATTGCTTTCTCATTTTTTAGGCCTACTCGAATGCTTTAATTTAAAATTTATTTTTCTATTCATTTTACCTTATTTTTAGCAGATTTTGAAGTTACTTTATTTAGTTAATGTTATATCTCATTCTTTATTTATTGGCTATCATAAAACATAAAAAAATTATAATCTGAAAATAAGTACCAGATACAATGATTTTGTTTCTTGAAGTCTGGTTGTAGTTTTAAGGGCTATAAATCGAGGTGACATTCCCGCCTATCTCAATTATCCCAATCAGATTCAAGATTTTTTTGTGAGGATCATCACTATTCCTTGCATCAACAAGACCTTCATTGTAATCAGTAGAAAAAACTAATGAGGGGTCACATCAAAAGATTCCCTATATATGTTGTTCAAAGATAGGGAAAAGGGTTCCATTCTCTATTCTTCATTCTTCCATTCTTCATTTTTTCTCTCTTAGTTAATAGACCAACTCATTGTTATTTGGAGCTCTAACATGGAAAAACATGTCTTAGTTTTCATTATTGTCACAATTTATGTTATCTTACCATTTTTGGAGGATGATGACAAAGGAAAGAAGAAGGGAACTATGTTGACATGATAGGTACTTATCTAGGAGGATTGTATTGCTTCCCAATCTCTGGAATAGTAGCAGCAAATAGAGTTGAATACTAGCTTTAATATAGTTAGATTCAAAAAATAATGCCCAATATTATGGGAGAGAAGGGCCTCCTATGGATTGACCAAGCCAAGATTGCTTAGTGTCATGGTTAGACACAATAATGTTATTTTGGCTTCTGTATTCATTTGATCTTGCTATCTAGATAGGATTTTTGTTAGCTATTAACTATTATTGAAAAATCAAATTATTTGGGTTTTGATAGAGAGATTAATTTCCCTTATCACGTGTAGGTCTTCATCTTAGGAGTGGATCTGCATAAGGAGACATAATTGTTGGGAGGAAACTCCCTCAAGTAGATTCATGTGTGGACTTCGAGCATATAAGTATATGTTCATGAGTACTTTTTTTATATCCATTCTTGATTTTATTATTATTTTCTTAACGAGTAATTATTATATAGGTGTGGTGAGGAGAATGTCTCAAATATTATTTAGATGAATTCTTGCATATGTATACCCAATGATAGGCTGAACATTCATAATGTATTTACCATTGTGAAATGACTTTGGCTTTATCTTTCATATAGTTTAAATGGGATACAATCAATATTGTTGCTATAAAAGTTTAAACAAGACGCACATTGTGTTAGGGATAGAAAAGATAGCACCATATCTCCAAGGAAGGGAAATGCATAGATTGCAAAGAAGGGGAAGGGGCAAGAGTGGAAAAGAGTTAATGGAGAATGAAAGAAAAAAGAAAAATAAAAAATTGTCAAGAGGGAGAAAAACATGAAAAGATGGAAAGTAGGAAAGTAAATGAGATAGCAAAGGCACCAAGGAAACATGTAAAGGAGGGGTAAGAAATCTACAAAGAACAAATGATACGAGTTTTGAGGGTGATTGATAATGGGATGCCAACTTTGGATTTGTTTATACCCATCTTCTCGATTAACAGTAATGGGATTTTTTTTATCTTGAAATCATTTCCAATGAGCCTATTAGAATAATGTTGGGTTTTGGTTAGGATACGAGTTTGGTCAAAACATCTGTAATGTTTGGTGTGGTAGGAAATTTATTCAATAACAAATTTGGAGCTCTCATTATGGCTAGTGTAGGAAATATCTTCTCTTCCATTTGATAACCGAATTAACTCTATTCGAACTCACCCATCTATAATCATTCAAACGTATCCTTATCCTCAAGAATCTTTTTCTAAGTTACCTTACTCTTAAAACTACACTCATAATCTTCAATCCCTTAATCCTATTATAAAACCGACTTTATCCCTTCAAATATCCAATGCTAACTCCTCCAATATTGTTATCCATCCCACTACATATCCTTAAATAACTATAATAATAATAATAATAATATCACCGCTACCTCTTACCATTACCTAAAATCTCCCATGGTATTAAACCTCTCAAACATTGAAATTGATCTTCCAACCAAAAGACTATTAGAAAAAGGATTTAATTTTTCCATGACCCCAAATCACCTTATTTATGAGGAAATCCTTTACAACATCAAATCCAATATGTGTTCCCTTCCCATCCACCATCAGCTAAGATTTCTTCTGCATCCTAGGATATGCTAAGCCCCTAAAATCTAACCTATCAAAAGATGAATTTGTTTCCCTTAAGGTTGTCAATGGCAATCCCTCCATCTTTGTATTGAAAGTTGATAAACGCATTGCAACTATGATTATGAAAACTTGATGCAGGAGCATCGCTCCACCTCAAAAATGCACCAGCAAAGAAGCACATCAGCGCAAGCCAAGAAGGAAGGGAGAGGCGTCAGCCCTCTCATTTTTCCCTCAAATTTAAATTTTAAAATGTAATTAAAGCAAGTAAATGTTGTAAGGCTTGGTAGAGCCGAGTTATTGCCTTTGTATAGGCTGTAGATAGAGTCGCCTTTAATGGTTGACAGTAGGAGGGCTCTAGATCCGATTCGGACTAGATGGCCATTGTAATGTCCCCAAGGCTGAGCCCTGTTGTAAATCATGTCTATGAAGTGTAAAGCTTTCATTAAGAATTGTAATTATGTTTTATAGGTTGTTGAGCCAAGTCTATATAAGATGGTGGGATTATGTGTTATTAGGTCGGAGAGCCTAAGTGTTAAGGTCGGGAGCCTCCTTTTGTATATGTAATCATGTAGAACATTAATAAAAATATAAACACCGTTACGTGCAGACCGGCCACGATGAATGAGTGATGGGGGACTAAGCTTTCACAGAGTGGGTAAGGGATTGGGGGTTGGAAGGTTGGAAAGAGGGGCTAATCCTAGGGGCTTAAGTCCTTGGGAATAATATTTTAATATTATCCCAAAAGCCATGTGAAATGTGATGTTTTATCC
This sequence comes from Picea glauca, assembly GCA_000966675.3. NCBI lineage: Eukaryota > Viridiplantae > Streptophyta > Pinopsida > Pinales > Pinaceae > Picea > Picea glauca. Next base: position 248,690 of record JZKD02S1814935.1, read on the forward strand.
TAAGTTCTTTGGAAGGACGAGTAACTTCCAAATGGGAAGGAACGAACTTCATGGGTGACAAGTGTCAACCCAAGCGCATGCAATTAAAACTGTTGAGTTGAGCCATGATGGGGGTTCGTTCTCCATTCGTTCATTCATTGTCTGAACTGTGTGACCTCTGCATCTGAGCTGGGGCATATCACACACAACACTGAAAACTGAAACCATGAGACCTTTGTGATTGTCGGGTGTATTCTCGTCTGGTCTCTGTGTTTGGCCTCCATCCTCGACCTCTGCATAATTTCCTGTCATGCATCCTGTAACCAGTAAATCGTGATCTGATTTGTGTCTTATATAGAACTCGACACCTAGATAATCACCTGAGTGTGTTGTGTTTTAGCATCTGGTCATTGCCATTTGTGGGACTATGCCTGTTTTTTGTTGTGGTCGTCATCCTGGTGTCAACTGAGTGCTTGATGTTGTTGCGGTTTCCCTCACCTGGTTGGAATTGAGTCGAAGGGTGTGATGAAAAAGCGGGTTGTCAGGCCTGTGGTAGAAGAAGTGGGTTGACAGGCCCGTGGTAGAAGAAGCAGGTAGCCAGGCCTGTGAGAAACTCCCTCTAGGTGAGAGAGTCTACTGGGAAGTAGTTTTCTCCTAGAGAGAGTCCAACACCAGCTTCAGAGCTCTAAGAATTCCTGATCCGACCTGTTGTCGAGGCCCAGAGAGGGAGGTAAAGCACTGATGGACTGTTCTTGTGAAGGTGTATACTCTGAGGTGGAATAGGCATGTGGGGAATGACAGTCTGTTAGTAGTGGGCGTAAGAAGGCATCCTGGGAAGAATCCTTTCGGTTATTCGGTGTATTTTTCCCTGTAACCTCAGCCTAGACTAGGATTCCTTGCCTTGGGTGGAGCTTAGTCCCAGCTTGGGGGTGACCCACTACTGAGAGTGATGAGTAGTGTGGTCTAAGGCTAGGAGGTTTGTGGAAGGCCTACACGTGGTTGGTGGAATTATGCCAGTGATAAAAGATAAGTGTTAATTTTGTACTTAATTTATAAGTATATGCATGTCTGTGATGCTTATATGTAACATGTATTATGTGTGCATATGAATTATTGTTAATGCCAGGGATTATTTATGTTAGCAGAAATCTTGTGCTTACTCTTAGTTAAATGTGTTTAATTTGATTTAAATGCATGTTATTAATTAAGTATGAGAATGATGTTGTTTCGCACAGTAGCATTTGCCCGTCCAGTGGGATTAAGGCCGGGTGGGGTGTTACAGTTTGGTATCAGAGCCTAGTTTCAACACTGAGCCTGGATGGGCTGGATAAGCAGTCTTTGGACCGAGGTTTTGAGAAGAAATTTTGTCTGGAGGACTAATTTCAAACCTCAGAATGTTTTTGAGTGTCAACAGACTACTTGACCATGTTACAAAGCTCAGGAGGGATAACACCTTTGAAGTGTTCAAAGGGAGACAGAGATTGAAACCATCACATAGAAATTAAGTTCAAGAGGGAGAACACTCAGTCGTTGGGCAGAAGTCATTCAGGTGTGAATCAGGTGGTCAGAATTCTCCGTGGAGAGCTCGCAAAATCGCGAGGACCATAGGATCCAGTGGAGCTGTAAGGTGGTTAGGAGTTGGATGAACTCACCACCCTAATATCAAGAATCAACGTGAACCATTGATCATGGTCAATATGAGTCATTGATCTCATTTCAACCCATGTCGTTGGATCGGAACTTTCATGGGGTATCGCGTATCGAGGGTTCGGGGGTTGAAAGAATTTCTTTTCGACTGCGAAGTCGAGAAGTCTCGAGTGCCAAGGGATCATACAAACATGTAGCACATCCATTAGGTGGGGGCCGCATGGTTGACATGTGGACCTTCTTAGGGACACCATGTGTCACTACCTTGGTGGGCGACAGCTGTGTTGTGGGCCCAGAGGGTAAGGAAATCAAATTTTTGGAAGTCAAGGGTTGGAGAGGGAAGCCTCGAGGACCGAAACCCTGAAACCCAATGTCCTAAAATCTTCAAATACGGAAGAACCATAGCAGATTTTAACCATTGGATATTGGGTAAACGTGGACCGTCGATCCACCCGATTTGCACGAATTCGGTAAATAGAAACTCCAGGAGATAGATGTGTGTTCCTTAAACTCTTCGAAGGTCAAAAGCTCGAGTAGCACCGAGTATTCTAGCATTTGGTCATGACATTTGGTTACGAGGGTAGGGAAAAAGAGGGAGCTATCACCCAAAAATTACGGAGCCAAGCAGAACCCGGAAAATTTGTGAAGTCAAAGCATTTTCTTATTCGTGTTGATTTATGAATGTTGTAGTTTTATTAAGAGTTTAAGGCCTGACAAACTTCGGTTGACTGCACGTTGCATGTGTGCAGAGTTCAACGAGTGTCAGGACAGTTGTGAATCGACACCGAGTATAGAAATGGAAGGGGTGTTGATTGCCTCCAATTTAGAGAACGAAAGAGAAGGAAGGGATGTCAACTTGGGAGTCGAAGGATCGAACTCCAATGGGCATGGAAGAGAATTGGATAAGGAAGGGAATGTGATGAAAATCATTGAAAGATTGCAGAAATATGCCCAGGCTCGCTGAGCCGATAGTCGAAAGCTCATGAGGGTCAGGGATCAACAGGGTGAATTCAACTTAAGGATGTTGAAGAGCCTGGAAAGAATAGAAAAGAAATTGGAAAAGGAGAGTGACAAAAGAAAAACAGGGAGTCACAAGACCCCTGAGAGAAAAAGAAGATCGAGGAGTGGTAGTAGACATTGTCATTGCTCCCTAAAGCATTCTGATAAGGAAGCGCACAATAGTTCAAGCCCATCCCCTACCAGAAAACACCAAAGATCTGGAGTGGATGAATTGAAAGGGGAGATGAACAAGATTAAGCCTCCTACATTTAATGGAGAACATAAGAAGGAGGAAGATGTCGAAACATGGTTGCTTGGCATGAGGAAATATTTCCAACTGTAGAATTATTCCTCTCATGTAGAAGGAAGAATTATGATGTATCAACTAAAAGGAAAAGCATTCATGTGGTGGGATCAGCTTGTGCAGGTGAAACACGTTAGAGAGAAAGATATCACATGGAAGGAATTTAAGAGGTATTTTGAGAGGAAATACCTGACTAAAAGATATTATGACAGAAAGATGAAGGAGTTCTTCAAACTCAAGCTGGGCAGCATGACCATTGATGAATACAAATGAAGGTTTTTGGAATTACTGAAGTATGTTCCATTCATCAAATATGAGTGTGTCAAGATTCAGAGGTATCTGAGTGGACTGCCACCTCCCATTGGTGACAAGATTCATTATAATGATCCTAAGACTATGGAAGAAACAATAAGAAGATCGAAATGATTATATGAATAGCAAAGAGAAAAGCCAACCTTTCGGAAGTCTTGGGTTGACCAGAAGAAGTTTAAGAAAGAACAAAGGTAGAAGAGAAACAAACCTCCCTTTTTCAGAAATAGTCCTCAAGGACATCCATTGTTTAGAGAGCCGAGAATGGGTGAAGTGGGAGAACAAAGGCTGAGACAGACGCCCATTCAGTGTTGGGGCTGTAAAGAGAACCACAAGTACAGAGATTGTCCCCATAAAAATGGCAAAGAAAGAGTTGTCCATAATGTTCAACAAGATGAAACAATGGAGGACATGGGCAGTAGAATGCCAAGGATCTATGCAGCCCTGGACAACAAGCAAGATGAATTTCAGGCGCACATGATTGAAGTGGAAGGTATGATTAACAACCAACCATTTATTATTTTAATTGATTCAGGGGCTAGCCATAGTTATATAGACCCTAGAGTGGTGGAAATTTTGCATTTATCAAGAAGAAAACATGAAAATTCTTGGTTAGTGTAGTTGGCTACAGGAACCAAGAGGAAAGTCACTGAGTTGGTTAAGTCATGTCCTGTGGACATGAAGGGATTGAGCACGAACGTTGAATTGAATATTCTGCCTTTAGGCTCTTATGACTGTTTAATTGGGATGGACTGGTTGGGCCAGTGTCATTCCCTCATGGACTGTCGTAATAAGGAATTTACATGCCTGTATGAGGAGGGGAATCGAAAAACAGTCGAAGTAATTTCCAGAGCTCTGGTTGTTAGAGAAATCTCAACAATGTAGCTGAAGAAGTGCTACAAAAAAGGTTGTCAATTATTTGCAGCCCATGTGGGGGAAACGCCTGAGGATAAGGTGTCAAGTATTGAGGATCATGAGGTACTTAAAGAGTTTGAAGATGTATTCCAGGAAGTACCTGGACTACCTCCGAAGAGAGATATCGATTTCTCTATGAACTTGATGCCTGGAGCATCTCCAGTGTCAAAGGCTCCGTACAGAATGAGTACGCCAAAGCTGAAAGAGTTGCAATTACAGCTTGAAGAGCTTCTAAAGAAGGGGTACATTCGCCCAAGCGTTTCACCTTGGGGTGCCTCGGTCATGTTCATGAAGAAGAAGGACAGGATGTTGAGGCTGTGTATTGATTTCATATAGTTGAACAAAGTAACTGTCAAGAACAAGTATCCTCTGCTGAGGATCGACGATCTTTTCGATCAGTTGAAAGGTGAAAAAATATTTTCGAAGATATATCTCAGATCTGGATATCACCAGGTAAGAATAAAGGATGAAGACATCAGCAAGACTACCTTTAGAACAAGGTATGGTCATTACGAGTTCACAGTGGTACCATTTGGGCTGTCAAACGCACCTGTTGTTTTTATGTGCTTGATGAATGGTGTATTCAAGGACTATCTAGACAAATTTGTCATAGTCTTCCTGGATGACATTCTGGTGTATTCCAAGTCAGAGGAAGAGCATGAAAAACACCTGAGGATGGTGCTGCAAGTGTTGAGAGAACACCAGCTGTATGACAAGTTGAGAAAATGCTTGTTTTATCAAAGGCAAATCAATTACTTGGGGCACATTATTTCAGAAGAAGGGATCATCATGGATCCTAAGAAGGTTGAGGCCATCAGAGAATGGTCAGCGCCAAGGAATGTGGCGGAAGTTAGATCCTTTATGGGTCTAGCGGGATATTACAGAAGGTTTATTACAGGGTTCTCAAAGATAGCTCACCCTATCACTTCCTTGCAAAGGAAAGAGGAAAAGTTTCAGAGGACTAAAGAGTGTGAGAAACATTTCCAGCGATTGAAGTAGTTGTTAACCAGCGCTCCAATCTTGAGAATGACAGATCCAAATGTGGATTTCGTGGTGTGCACAGATGCGTGTAAAGAAGGGTTGGGAGGATTTCTCAGTCAGAATGAATTTGTAATTTGTTATGAGTCCAGGAAGCTGAAAAAGCATGAAAAGAATTATGCCACTCACGATTTGTTGTTGGCAGCAATCGTTCACGCTCTAAGGAAATGGAGGCATTCCCTCATGGGAAGGAGGTTTGAACTCAGGACAGACCATAACGGTTTGAAATATTTGTTTGATCAGCCAACCTTAAATGCTAGACAAAGTAGGTGGCTAGAATTTCTATGTGAGTATGACTTTGAGATCAAGCATATCAAAGGAAAGGAGAATAAATTGGTTGATGTACTTAGCAGGAGGGTGCATGAATTACATGCTACATCCATTAGCATGTATCGGACTGATATTAAAAGTAGAATTCTAGAGGCTTCAAATGTAGATCTGTAGTACAGAGAATTGGTAGCCAAGCTACAGCAGGGTAAGATGCCACAGAAGATGGAAATTTATAAATTGGAAACCGATGGAATACTGTTGTACAAGAACAGAATTTTTGTACCCAATGTCCAGTGCTTGAAACAAATGATTTTGCAGGAGATGCATAATGTGTCTTATGTAGGGCACCCTGGATATCAGAAAATAGTAGCAGTGGTCAAGAGCCATTACTTTTGGCCGGTTATGAAGAGAGAGATCACTAAATACATCGCCAGATGTATGGAGTGCCAGAAAGTTAAAGTTGAGCATAGGCACCTAGCAGGGTTGCTGCAACCTTTACCCATTCCTGAGTGGAAGTGGGAAGTGGTGACAATGGATTTTATTACAAGATTGCCCAGAACATACAAGATGCATGATTCGATCATGATGGTGGTGGACAAACTTACAAAAGTTGCCCATTTTATTCCACTGAAAACTACTCACAAGGCAGTAGATGTTGTTAATATTTTCATAAAGTAAGTGGCACAATTGCACGGAATTCCTAAGATGATTGTGTCCGACAGAGACCCGAAATTCACCTCGAATTTCTAGAAAGGATTGTTCAAAGGATTCGGAATGAATCTGAACTTTAGTACAGCTTATCATCCTGAGTCTAATGGACAGACAGAGAGGGTGAACAGAGTAATAGAAGACATACTGAGAATGTATGTGATGGACAAACCATCAAGATGGGAAGACTACCTACACTTGGTAGAATTCGCCTACAACAATGGGTATCATGCATCATTGAAGATGAGCCCATTTGAAGCACTTTATGGAAGAAAGTGCAATACTCCAGTGAGTTGGGATAATCTAGTTGATAGAGCAGTAGTTGGGCCAAAGTTGCTCAAGGAGATGGAGGACCAAATGATAAAAATTAAGCAGAATTTGAAAGTTTCCCAAGACAGGAAAAAAAGTTATGCTGATAAGAACAGAACCCACAGAGAGTTCAAAGTGAGTGATCATGGTTTCCTGAAAGTGAAAGCTAACAGGATTTCCCTGAAGCTGGGAAGTTGCACCAAGTTGGCAACCAGATTTTGTGGGCCATTTGAAATCCTGGAAAGGATCGGGTCAGTTGCATATATGCTTGCATTACCTGCATCTATGACTGTACATAATGTGTTTCGTGTTTCATTTCTTAAGAAATATATACCGGATGCTAATCATGTTAACGATTGGAATGTGATTCAGGTGGAACAAGAAGGTGTCCTGTGAGCATATTGGACAGGAAAAACAAACATCTTCGGAATCGAGCTATAGGGATTGTAAAAGTCCAGTGGACCTGGTATGATCTGGAGGACATGACATGGGAGCATGAAGATGTTATGCGGGCAAAGTACCCGCATCTTTTTGAAAATTTTGAAAATCTTGCAGATGCAGTGTAAAGTTGCACTGAGGACAGTGCAAAAATAAGGGGAGGGGATTGTAATGTCCCCAAGGCCGAGCCCTATTGTAAATCATGTTTATGAAGTGTAAATCTTGCATTATGAATTGTAATTATGTTTTATAGGATGGTGAGCCAAGTTTATTTAAGTTGTTGGGCTTATGTGTTATTAGGCCGGAGAGCCTAAGTGTTAAGGCCGAGAGCCTTCTTTTGTATATGTAATCATGCAGAACATTAATAAAAATATAAACACCACTGTGTGAAGACCGACCACAATGAATGAGTGATGGGGGACTAATCTTTCACGGAGTGGGTAAGGGATTGGGGGCTGGAAGGTTGGAAAGAGGGGCTAAGCCTAGGGGCTTAAGTCCTTGGGAATAATATTTTAATATTATCCCAAAATCCATGTGAAATGTGATGTTTTATCCTAAGTTCTTTGGAAGGACAAGTGACTTCCAAATGGGAAGGAACGAGCTTCATGGGTGACAAGTGTCAACCCAATAGCATGCATTTAAAACTGTTGAGTTGAGCCATGATGGGGGTTCATTCTCCATTTAGAAATTCGTTGTCTAAACTGTGTGACCTCTGCATCTGAGCTGGGGCATATCACACACAACACTGAAAATTGAAAACATGAGACCTCTGTGATTGTTGGGTGTATTCCCATCTGGTCTATGCTTTTGGCCTCCATCCTCAACCTCTGGATAATTTCCTGTCACGCATCCTATAATCGTTAAACCGTGAGCCGATTTGTGTCTTCTGTAGAACCTGACACCTGGATAATCACCTGAGCGTGTTTTGTTTTAGCGTCTGGTCATTTCCATTTGTGGGACTATGCCCATTTTCTGTTGTGGTCATCATCCTGGTGTCAAATGAGTGCTTGATGTTGTTGTGGTTTCCCTCACCCGGTTGGAATTGAGTCGAAGGGTGTGTTGAAGAAGCGGGTTTTTAGGCTCGTGGTAGAAGAAGCAAGTTAACAGGACCATGGTAGAAGAAGTAGGTTGTCAATCCTGTGAGCAACTCCCTCCAGGTGAGAGAATCTGCTGGGAAGTGGTTTTCTCCCAGAGAGAGTCCAGCACCAACTTCAGATCTCTGAGAATTCCTAATCTATCCTGTTGTCAAGGCTCGGAGAGGGAGGTGAAGCACCAATGGACTATGCTTGTGAAGGTGTATACTCCGGGGAAGAACAGGCATGTGGGGAATGAGATTTTTTTAGTAGTGGGCGTAAGAAGGCATCCTGGGAAGAATCCTTCTGGTTATTCAGTGCAGTTTTCCCTGTAACCTCAGCCTAGACTAGGATTCCTTGCCTTGGGTGGAGCTTAGTCCCAGCTCGGGGTGACCCACTATTAAGAGTGATGAGCAGCGTGGTCTAAGGCTGGGAGGTTCGTGTAAGGTCTGCACGTGGTTGGTGGAATTACGCCAGTAATAAAATATAAGTGTTAATTTTGTACTTAATTTATAAGTATATGCATGTCTGTGATGCTTATATGTAACATGTATTTTGTGTGAATATGAATTATTGTTAATGCCAGGGATTATTTATGTTAGCAAAACTCTTGTGCTTACTCTGAGTTAAATGTGTTTAATTTGATTTAAATGCATGTTATTAATTAAGTATGAGAATGATGTTGTTTCGCACAGTAGCGTTTTCCCATCCAGTGGGATTAAGGCCGGGTGGGGTGTTACAACCATTAAATAAAATTCAATGTAATATACCTCAGTAGATAGACGTTGTAAATGGTGATTAGACATCACTAGTTGAGTTGGAGGGAAAGCTCGTTGAAGCCCCTCTTGTAGATAGGATATGGTAGATTGTAGGAAGGGAGGCAACTGTATGATACGCAAAGAGAGAAAGGGAGAGAGACAAGAATATATTGTAGTCTAAAGCTTGTGCACACTATAAAAACAAGAATTTATGTTAATACAAATGGGAGCAGTTTTTCTTGCCTATGACTTTGTGTATATTTGTGTATGTTTCATGAATTTCATCTGTTTGTTTCTTTGAATGTATGTTGTAGATGTATGTTAGATTCCATCCGCAGGTGATAGATAGACTTCCCTATCTGTCTTTGGGTTTTCTTATTGTATTATGGGTTCTTTGAGGCTAAATGCAAGGAGTGCATGACAGAGTGTCAAGGACTCTGTGAGCCAGTGCAAAGAGTGCGCATCTTAATTATGTTTTTTGGATTTAGAGGAGAACGTGCTAGGAAGGCACACCGGAAGGATCACAAGCTCAAGGAGGAGCCTCAAGGTTGTTGAATACCTTGGAGGAGGAAATTTTTTGCAGGAACAAGCGTAGACAGAGTTATTGGAAAACTTTATGAAGCTCTTCCAAGAGGGCATCGAGCACATGCAAGGCGTGCATAAAAGAATTTTTTTTCAAATTCAAAGAGAGAAGTGTCAAGAGGACAACATCCACAGAGTAACTGAACACTCTAGTGGATAGGAAATAGGGATACTTCAGAGTTTTTGAACACTCTGAAGGAAGGGCTCAACAAGGAGTGATTTGAAAAAGTGCAAGGAGTGCATAGAGCCAATACTTGTCTGAAGAGTTGGCGAAGTTCTAGAAGACCAGAGTTGATAAATACTCTCTATGAAGGCTCTAAAAGGTGTGCATTGAGCAAGCCCAAGAACTTGGCCAGAAGAAACTTTGTTTTAAGTTTCAAAAGCTTAGGAGGATGAGGATAGGACTGGAAGGAGTGCAACATAAAGGCCCTTGAGGTCAAAAGGGTCGAAACCCTTTGAGAGTCTGAGTGAAGTCAAAATATCAGGAAGAGATAGCGCAGAGGAAGAGCCAAAGCAAGACTTAATTCAATTCTGAAAGCTCAGAAGAGATAGCGGGTTAAAAGTCGAAGTTCATAAGACTTCGTAGATATTCAGTATCAAAGATCATAAGCGTTCAGAGGAAGTGTTGAGGTGTGACTTGTTTCAAGTCTAAGCTCAAGAAAGATAGTGTTGTTTCGCACAAAATATCAATAGAGAATGCAAAGATCGAGGAATTCCAAAGTATCGAAGTCCCGAAGTACTTGAGACTGTCCATCGTCAGGAGGAGACAGGTGGCAACAAATATGAAACATTGGAGCTGAAGTACTCCGGGATTTTGCAGACAAGGAGCTTTGAAAACCCCCGAAGCCCGAAATAGCGAAGTAGATCACAATCGTTCATTGTGAAGGGTACGTGGCAGCAGACCGGGATATATGGAGGTTTTCATGGGGTGAACCGGTTTTGTCATAGTTGTGGGATTGGAGGGGAACTGGACCATTGGTTCTAGGAGAGCCACATGGAGGCCAATTGTGGATTTCAAGAAATATGTACCTCGGAGGAAAGTGAAGGTTGAGGGTCACAAACCCCCGAAGCCCGAAATCATGAAACAATCTCAGTCATTGATCTGGTTGGACATGTGTCACCACATCACACATTTCAGAGAAAATGTACTCCAGAGGAAAATCAAGCAGGGGAGGTACAAACCTGCGAAGGCCGAATTGCGGAAGTGATCCTATCCGTCCACATTGGAGGACAAGTGTCAAAGGATCCCTATTTTGTAGAAGAGACAACGCCATAGCTCTTGAAGAGATAACACCAGGAGAGGATCTTGACCGTTGGTCGAGAGGGTGACGTGGCAAGCGATTAAGGCATTTCTCCATTTTGGAGTTCAGAAGGATAGTCGCCTGGAGTAAGTGGAAATCCCGAAAACCGAAACTTCGAAGGGAATCACAGTTGTTGGTTGCAGGGGTAGCGCCAGATGTCGATTTGGTGGGGAAGGAAAAAGGCAGAGGTTGCAGAGTATTGTGTGTTGGGTTTTTTCCTGAAGCATCAGAGCCCGAAATGAGTTTGGACCGTTGATTTTGATGAGGAGCAGGGACCATCGATCCCTTGCCTATGTTTTGGGTTTCTTCAATCGGGGTTCAGAGGATCAGGTGTGTGGAGTGTTAAGAACTCTCGGAGCCTAAATCTCTGAAGCGCCTGGTGAATAAGTAATTGGTTATAGCCCGAGGTCAAGTGGAGAAAAGGAGCTAGCGGATGGAGCTAGCACCCACACTTTGTTAAACTTTGAAAAATGAAAGGTGCCAAAGGAGAAGTGCTCACGGGTTTTTACAGGACCTGTGCAGAGAAATTAAAGGGACTATGTGGTTGTTTGGGGTTCCAGCAGGGGGCCCGAAGATCCCTTTTGGCTCAAGACATTGAAGATCTGTTGACCGAGAGGTTGCGCAGACTCTGCTGAGGTAGGGGGGCTGTGTCAAGTGGTATCAGAGCCTGAATTTTTTTTCAAGTAGCGGAGAGTAGACAAAGGAGATAATCGAATACCACCAAGTGGTATCAGAGCCTGAATTTGTTTCTAGGTAGCAGAGAGTAGACAAAGGAGATACTCTGATACCATCAAGTGGTATCAGAGCCTGATTATGTCTGTAGACAGCAGGCGAAGAAAGAAAAGGAGACACTATGATGTCATCAAGTGAATCAGAGGATGTATTCATCTGTATATAGCAGGTGAAAGAGCAGGCAAAGAAGGTACATTGATATCATCAAGTGGTATCAAGAAGTCCAGCAGATAGCCAGGTGGGTTGTAGCATAAGCTAGACGTGCTCTCAATTGCAGGGTAACAAGAAGACAACCAGGTGGGCTGAAGTCAAAGAAATAAAACATGGCTATTGAAGGCCATAAGCGTGGTCGAAGAAAAGACCACCAACAGAAAATAAAAGTAGAGATTGATAGGGAGCTCAGTGAGATAAGAGCAGAAATGGAGAAGCTAACATTGAAGATGCAGCAGAAATCATAGGTATGTTGGAGATACAAATGGCCTTTGAAGAGGAAAGTAAAATGGCATGTTCATAATTTTTTGGACCGAAGGCAGAAAGAGGTGTTGAGAAGGTGGTTGAGGCATGTTGAAAGCCTCAAAGACACAGAGGAAGTGGTTCACATTTGTAAGCCAGAAAATGGAAAAATCCTCAGTGATGATGAGGGGAAGGGATTAGTCAAAGATCTCATGAACTGCCAGGAGGGAAGAGATGAAATTTCAAGTTTCCAGATGGGAAATGGAAGGATATCATTGATTGATCTCAGTGACTTCCAGGTGGGTAGTGATGAAAGTTCAGATTGCCAGGTGGGCAAGGGGAAAGAGATGAGATTGTCTGAGAGTCCAATGAACTCTATTAAGATTTCAAATCAGGAAAGAGTGTTGATGGAGAAGGATCAGAGGTATAGTCTAATCATTGGAGGATTTAGTATATTCCTACCAATCATCCCAGTGGAGGCCAATGTACATGTTGAGAGTGCAGCAGCAGCAGAGAAAGGATAGCCATTTGTGAATGTCATGATGAAGGAGAAGATACCATAATTTTCCCAAGGAGAAGAGGAAGAGGAGCACACAATTGAGATTCTCACTCAATGGGATATGGAATTGAACATGCTAGAGGATTGGTTGAACCATCCAGAGCCATTAAATGACTTCCATGAAGATATAGTCAAGAAGATCAAAGAATAATTCCAGTCTAAGGAGAAGCTGGAAGAAGCTGGAGTTGTACCAGCACAAGGAGAACTGGCAGAAGAAAATATGTCAAAGGAAATGGCTAAACAACAATAAAATCAAGAGGAGACTACAGAATTTGAACCTGCAGAAGAGTGCCAAGCTAAGGCCACAAGTGATGAAGAATAGGACCTGCAGCAGAACAAGCAGCATGAGGAAAGCCAGCCAGTGGAGCAGTTGGAAGAGGTGATAGAGGAGATAAGGAGGTTGATGTTGAGGTCATCTCAGCAAGCTATCAAAAGGAGGAAGTTGGGAAGAGAAGAGCCTACAGCAGTAGCAGGGAAGAAGCAGCAGTAGCAGGGAAGCAACAGCAAAGCAGTGGAGTAGGTGGACAGCTCTAGGGAAAATTTTGGGATCCAGGGGGGATTCCAATTGCAGAGAAGAGGAGCTCATGAGAAGGAGCTCATGATTTTCCCAGTAGTGGAGTTTGATGCTGGAGCATCACTCCACCTTAGCAATGCACCAACAAAGAAGCACATCAACGCAAGTCAAGAAGGAAGAGAGAGGTGTCATCCCTCTCATTTTTCCCTCAAATTTGAATTTAAAATGTAATTAAAGAAAGTAAATGTTGTAAGGCTTGGTGTTAGGGTCCTATAATTATAGGAGATTTGATGATTCAGATATCATTTGTGGGTGTCATGATGAAGTTCCTAGCTTGTTGGTCTCTCGGTTGTTTCCATTTCCCCCTCCATCCATTCCGCTTGATC
>JZKD02S1814935.1:267856-280353 GCA_000966675.3 Picea glauca
CCCCACTCCCAATACCACTTACCACCTCAGGGGGGGTCCGACCAAACCGCTCACCTCTCCAAAACCACCCACCTCTCCAAAACCACTCATTTTTTGCCTGTTTAACACCTCATCTTTCGAAGCGGATTCCGGGCAAATGGAGACAGATTTTCAAAAACCGAGAGAGGTTTTTGTTCATCACGAGCTAAATAAAGAAAAATTATTCTATATTTTTCACAGGTGCCACCAGTTGGGAGAATCAAAGCCATCTTTCAGCCTCATTTTTTCAGTTTTGCGTTTTTCTTGTTTCAGTGCTGATTTTGCAGGAGCTGTTTCAGTGATCTAGAGACGAAATTGGAGAAACAGAAAGAGGTTTTTTATTCAGACAATATCATATACAATAACCTCCTTCAGTTTTTACACAGGTGTAACTGTTGAGAAGAAACAAAGGTCTGATTTGACCCCTTTTTTCAGCAGTTTCGCCCATCTTTCATGGCGGACAGTTCCAGATTTTTTGGCGATTTCTTGCTATTTTTGGACGAGGTGGTTGAATTCAACATCCTGAGCCTAGGGAGAGTCTATTTTATATATTTTAATGAATCAAATGTGCAAAGGGACCGGTGGGGAACCACGATTTGATTTGTATCAGAGCTCACGGAGCCTTCTATTTTTCATAAATCCGGTAATACAGCCACAGCAGTTACATGATTCATGTGTCAATATTGGTGGTGATGTTTTTCTTATTCACTGTAATTTGTTTCCATTGTTTTCTTCAGTTATTTGTACTATGAATTATGAAAATAATTTCGAAGAACAGAATTTGTTGAAAAATACACTTTGTTTCTGGCTTTGGCATAATTGTCAATGTTTTATGCTCAATAGTTAATTTCGGGATTCTTGATTGCCCTGTTGTTTCCTGGTCCTCTCAGCTTCTCCTCCAAATCTAAAATCAGACTCAAAGAATCCAACAAGAGTGCCTACCTTGCCCTGTAAGGCTATCTGTAGAACTTGTTTTGATTGAACTGCAGATTGTGACTCCATTGCCCATGGTTCCTCTTCTTTGCCCCTACCAATTCAAAATCCAAACTCTAAACCCATTAGCTAGCCTAATATCTATTAAAACAAAGCTACATCAGACAAAGAGATCCCTCTCTAAGTCTTGGAGGGATAGCTCCCTGACTCGAAGTGGTTTTCATGTTGCCTTCGTGACTGCCTCCACAGCCTTGGGAAAATTACAAAGTGATAACACTTGGTAGAGCCGAGTTATTGCCTTTCTACAGGATGTAGATAGAGGCACCTTTAATGGCTGACAGTAGGAGGGCTCTAGATATGATTCATACTAGATGGCCATTAAATAAAATTCAATGTAATCTGCCTCAGTAGATAGGCATTGTAAATGGTGATTAGACATCACTAGTTGAGTTGGAGGGAAAGATCGTTGAAGCCCCTCTTGTAGATAGGAGATGGTAGATTGTAGGAAGGGAGGAAATTGTATGATATGAAAAGAGAGAAAGGGAGAGAGCCAAGACTCTATTGCAATCTAAAGATTGTGCACACTGTAAAAACAAACATTTATGTTAATACAAATGGGAGATGTTTTTCCTGCCTATGACTTTGTGTATATTTGTGTATGTTTCATGAATGTCATCTGTGTGTTTCTTTGAATGTATGTTGTAGATGTATGTTAGATTCCATATTCAAGTGATAGATAGACTTCCCTATCTATCTATGGGTTTTTTGATTTTATTCTATGTTCTTTGAGGCTAGATGCAAGGAGTGCATGACAAAGTGTCGAGGACTCTATGAGCTAGCACAAGGAGTGTGCATCTGAATTATGTGTTTTGGATTTAGAGGAGAACGTGCAAGGAGGGCACACAGGAAGGATCACAAGCTCAAAGAGGAGCCTCAAGGTTTCTAAATACCTTGGAGAAGGAAAGTCTGCACAGGAACAAGTGTAGCCAGAGTTATTGGAAAACTCTGTGAAGCTCTGCTAGGAGGTCATCGAGCAGGTGCAAGGCGTGCATAAAATAATTATGTTTCAAATTCAAAGAGAGAAGTGTCAAGAGGAAGACACCCACAGAGTAATTGAAGACTCTGGTGGATAGGTAAGAGGAATACTTCAAAGTTGTTGAACACTCTGAAGGAAGGTCTCAGCAAGGATTTCTTTGAGAAAGTGCAAGGAGTGCACAGAGCCAATACTTGTCTGAAGAGTTGGTGAATTTCTGGAACACTGGAGTTGCTAAATACTCTGTGTGAAGGCTCTGCAAGGTGTGCATCGAGCAGGCCCAAGAACTTGGCTAGAAGAAACTTTGTTTTAAGTTTCATAAGCTCAATAGGATGAGCACAAGACTTCTAGGAGTGCAGCAAAAAGGACCTTGAGGTCCAAAGGGTCGAAACCCTTTGAGAGTCTGAGTGACGTCAAAATCTCAGGAAGAGATAATGTTGAGGAAGAGTCGAAGAAAGACTTAATTCAAGTCTGAAATCTCAGAAGAGATAGCGGGTTAAAATTCAAAGTTCATAATAATTCACAGATCTTCAAGTCTCGAAGATTGTAAGCATTCAGAGGAAGCGCTGAGGTGTGACTTGTTTCAAGTCTAAGCTGAGGAAAGATAGTGATGTTTCGCAAAAAATATCAATAGAGAATGCAAAGGTCGAGGACTTTCAAATTCCCGAAGTCTCGAATTAATTGGGACCATCCATTGTTAGGAGGAGACAGGTGGCATCAGATCTGAAACCTCAGAGCTAAAGCACTCCAGGATTTTGCAGACAAGAAGCTTCGAAAACCCCCAAAGATCAAAATAGCAAAGTAGATCACAACCGTTCGTTGCGAAGGGTACATGGAAGTAGACCAAGATATCCAGAGGTTTTCATGGGGTGAACCTATTTCATCATAGTCATGGGACTAGAGGAGATATGGACCGTTGGTTCCAGGAGAGCCATGTGGAGGCAGATCATGGATTTTGGGAAATCTGTACCATGGAGGAAAGTGAAGGTCGAGGGTCACAAACCCCCAAAGCCCAAAATCGTGAAACGATCTCAGTCGTTGATCTGGTTGGACAGATGTCACCAGATCATGCATTTTAGAGAAAAGGTACTCTGGAGGAAAATCAAGCAGGGGAGGCACAAACCCCCGAAGGTCGAATTGTCGAAGTGATCCTAACCATCCACTTTAGAGGATAGGTGTCAAAGGATACCTATTTTGCAGAAGAGATGGCGCGAGGGCTCCTGAAGAGATAACACCAGGAGAGGATCTCAACCATTGGTTGAGAGGGTGATGTGGCAAGTGATTAAGGCATTTCATCATTTTGGAGTTCGGGAGGATAACCGCCTGGAGTAAGTGGAACTTCTGAAGGCTAAAACTCTAGAGGGAATCACAGTCGTTGGTTGCAAGGGTAGCGCCAACCGTCGATATGGTCTAGAAGGAAAAAGGTAGAGGTTGTGGATTATTGTGTGTTGGGTCTTTTCCCAAAGTGTTGGCGCCTAAAATTGTTAAAATTTTCAGACCCCAACCCAGTTTTAGTCTCGCTGATTTTTCAGCCAAAGTTAAATGCCAAACCCAGTTTCAGCACTGTTTCATCATATGTTACAGCACTGCTTCAGCATATGTTACAGCACTGTTTCAGCATATGTCTCAGCACTGCTTCAGCATATGTCTCAGCACTGCTTCAGCATATGTCTCAGCACTGCTTTAGCATATGTCTCAGCACTGTTTCAGCATATGTCTCAGCACTGTTTCAGCATATGTCTCAGCACTGCTTCAGCATATGTCTCAGCATTGTTTTAGCATATGTCTTAGCACTATTTCAGCATATGTCTCAGCACTGTTTCAGTATATGTCTCAGCATTGCTTCAGCATATGTCTTAGCATTGTTTCAGTATATGTCTCAGCATTGTTTCAACATATGTTACAACATTGTTTCAACACTGTTTCAGCATATACAAACTTAAAATAAAATAAACTTCAGAACTGAAACATGAGGATTCTGAACATCGTTTTCAACGCATAAATAAAATATCAGCAGTATGCAAAACTCAGAAAATATAGACACAAAGATTTTCAGCCTAACTTCGACCCTGGAAAAACCCACAAGGGGAAAACCAATGAGAGAGGGCTTTTTATTATTTATGAGCTTCTGAGAAATTTCTTTTACAGCATATTCATCTTTAGAAATTTACACAAACTTATCTGGACATTCCTGTAGCTTTGCTCCTCAATTTCTGAACCAGAAATCCATACAACTGTACGGCTGTCCCAGTAATTAATGTTGTACGGACTGTCTCAAAATTCATGCCAAAACTCTGCTAAGACTGTATGAAAAACCCAGCATGAACAACTCCTTGTAAACCATGTTGTACGACCCTCAAAATTCATGCCAAACTATAAGGACTGTACAGAAATACACTCATAAATTTATTACAGCAATTACCTCAATTTCTGTGCCAATAAATGTTGTACAGCAGCCTTGGAATGCATGCCAATACTCTCAGAAATTGCAATTGTTGTCCTCCTCAATTTTTGTGCACATTAAATGTTGTACGACTTGCACAAATCCATATGGTACGGCCTGTTCTTCCTTGTTGTCTGCTGCCTCGAAATATATACTTCTCTTTGCCTTGGGATGTGTGCTCTCCTTCAGGAAATGTTGTCTCTTTTCTCAGCTCAACCTCTCTCTTGCTCTTGGCATATCACCAAATATCTGACCTTGGCATCTCACCAAAGGTCCCTTCTCTTGGCATCTCACCAAGAGTCTCTTGATCTTGGCATCTCACCAAAGATACTCTCCTTGGTCTCTCACCAAGTGACTTCCTCTCTTGCTCTTTCTTGTTCTCTCAACAAGAATGCTTGAACTTCCCAAGAATGGGTGCGCCCTCTTGCCCTAGTCGACCTCATGAGGGAAGGTGAGGGTTTTTCTAATCTAACGGTTGAGATTAGATTAGATGGGTGGCTGAGATTTGGTGTCTCTTCACTCACCCTCACTTTAATCATAAAGTCACCTTTTAATTTTCATCTCACAAATTAAATGACTAGGACCCACATTAGGCACTAAAGTTCTCCCCCTTATGCGCCTAGGGAAGAGAAACACTTTCCTTGGTACTTTATTTTAATTAAAAATTTAACAAAAATAAGTTTGGTCCGTTGATTTGAACGAGGAGCAGGGATCATCGATCCCTTGCCTCTACTGTGGGTTTCGTCAATCGAGGTTCAGAGAATCGGGTGTGTGGAGTGTTAAGAACTCCCAGAGCCTGAATCTCCGAAGTGCTTGGTGAATAATTGCTCAGTTATAGCCCAAGGTCATGTGGAGTAAAGGAGCTAGAGGAAGGAACTAGCACCCACACTTTGTTAAACTTTGAAAAATGAAAGGTGCCAAAGGAGAAGCACTCACGGTTTTTTACAGGACCTGTGCAAAGAAATTAAAGGGACTGTGTATTTATTTGGGGTTCCATCAGGGGGCCCAACGAGCCCTTTTGGCTCAAGACATTGAATATCTATTGACCGAGAGGTCGCGCAGACCCTGCTGAGGTAGGTGGGTTGCGCCAAAACTGGTAGCTATACCTCAAAACTACTAGATCTCTTTTCATTTAGCACTTGTAAAATCATTAATTACAACCCTGCCAACTACATCATTGAAAATGTAAGAAAATACATTAATTATTCTTTTATGGATATCATTATCAAGAAATAAGTAATCCCTTGTGATCCTCATATCCCTAGAATTTTCATTCAACCCCAAATCCACAAAAATTGTGTTCCTCACATACCTATTGTTAGCACCATTAACTCTCCTACCTATGCCGTAGAAATATTTTAAGCCAACAACCTCCAACCTCTTCTAGTCCATTCCTCCACAATCATGTAATACTCTTTTCCATTAATAAGATTTAGGATATTTGAATTGAAGACTAATATCTCCCTTTGAAATGATTTCCTTATTCACCAAAATTCTTGATCAAGATGTCATTGAAATTATTTCTAATTTCACTAACTTTGGTACTACCAACCATTTCAAAATCTACATGAATCTACTTTATTTGCATGTAGAGGCATAGTCTATGAGAAATAAACAGGCATTGCTACGGGTACCCCCCCTTTCCCCTATCATATCCAACTTATACATGGAACATTTTAAGAATCTAGCCCTCAATTAATATCCCTTCAAACTCAAATGTTGGTACATAATTTTTGGTGATATCATTTGACTACATGGACCCTCCTCTTTGAATCAATTTGGACTATATGATTAAAATTTTGAACAAAATCCAATTCACGAGGGAAATCCAAAATGGTAATAGTCTCCCTTTTCTAGATGTCCTCGTCACCAAATAAATTGATGGTTCCATTTCCCACCAAGTCTACAAAAAGATAACCCATACTAGTAGGTATCTTCATGCCCAATTCCACCATCACTTGGGTCAAAAGTTCATTTTTCACAACACCTTAATCACCAAAACCCTTTTTAATTATGACAAAAAAACACCTTAACCAAGAAAAAACGCATCCTAGAAAATCCCTCAGATTCGATGGTTTTTAAAATTCCCATATAACCAAAGCTTAAACAAATTAAATATTAATTTAAATTAGATAGCTAAATTGAATAATTGTTTGAGGAAGATGCAAAAGAAAAAGAGGAGATCAATGGGGGCATCATTAGTGAGAAAATAAATTGGTGTGAAGGTATTCCTAAGATTTGAAAGTGATTTTATAATTCTTATTCAGTTTCATTATGAGTTTCTAGAGAATTAAATTGTCTTGTTGACAACAAGGTTGTCTAAACAATAAGATTTATGTGGGAAGAATTGTTTGGAAGATTCGTAGAAGCCACAGTATCGACAATCGGAAGTTGACAATTCGAACCCATATCAAGACCCATCTTCAGGACTTTTAACCCTGAGTAAAAAATGAAAAGAAGAGAAAAGACAAATACTGAAACCTATGGAAGGTGGAAAAACCTAGGAAGTCAGCTCTATGAGAGAAGGAAGGAAGAAAGGAACTGTTGGTTAATACATCTGATAAAGATGTTGATACAACAAATTAGCACAGTTATCAATGCAGAGAGACCTTACCCGAATGCATAGCAGACTGAATTATTTCTTCATGAAGACGGTTTCCTTTCCATGATAGATGAGTTCCAAAAATTAGGGATGTAGTATCCCAACAGTGAGATACCACACTAGACAACTTGCGGAAATGAAGGATATTGTATCCCAGTAGTAAATAACATGCATCCACTTGTCATCAAAATGGTTTCCTGATGTTTTTAAGAAAACATGGATACACAATCCCACATGTATTCGTAGATCATCCCTACTTATTTTTTTTATATCACGAATAGGATGGGAAAGACAGTGGACCAGAAGGAAAATCTTTGAGGTGAATCAGTGCAGGAGAAGGATTCCATCATCCGATAGCGATAAGTTAGTGCTCTCACTGAAACGGTCATGCAGAATTAGTGCTATCACTGACATTCTCTTCCTTGATGCGCATCCCTTTCCATGTCAAGTGTCCTGCATGGGTTGTATGTTGTCATCATGATGCCACCTATGATATTATCTCTTCTCCACATCACCAGCCACCCAAAAGAGTGTTAAACTCAAACCCCTTGATTCCAGGTCCTAGTTTGTAGCGCCATTCAGTAGTGTGTTGGGTAGCGAGTTTTTGTAGCGCCCTTGAAAAATAATCTGCACATTTTGTAGTGCAGATCCAAAACAGGCCTGCAGTTTCCATAGCGTCGAGCTTGTATATCTCTGTGTGAAATTCGGTAGCGCCACACTTCAAATCACCTCTGCGGAATTGGTAGTGTTATCACTGAAACGGTCCTGCGGAATTGGTAGCACTCATCATCAAAAAGAATTTGGTGGCGCCACTATGACACAGCCCTGCGAATTTGGTAGCGCCACTGTTACACAGATTAGGATATTTGGTAGCGTTCTTGTATACTTTCACTAGGAATTTCCGTAGCACTTTAGGTAGCAAAATGGTAGGACATCCTATATAGACAATTCTGCAGTGGCATGGCGCTACGGAATGTATGTGCTCTTCTATATGATGAGACTAATCAAGAACTTTAAGCTGATGGGTTAGAAGCATGTATATGCCTATATAGGTGGCAAAAAATTAAACATCATTGATCACTTACTCTTGCAAAAAGAGACCATTCTAAAAAATGGAGCTTCTATCCCCCAATTATTTCATCAACCTAGCACTCCTCCATGTTGAAGGAGAGCTTCTTTCTAACACAAGAACATGTTTTTCTTTTGTAGTGATAGGATTCTTAACTGCAAGTGTGTTCTTCTTCACTATTGGTTCCTCTCTTTTAATGCCAGCTTCTACCAAAACATTCAAGTTTCTCTGGGCCAATTCATCCTCGAGTGTTGCAATTATACCTTGAGTTTTCTATTTTGAGACTGAAATCTTTTGTTTATCCTGTATAGGTTATTGAGTTGCTTATGGAGAGGCAGGGCTCTTCTAGCTGCAAATTTTGACAGATCAAGGGTATTATTGTAATTATCCATAAGCTCCTTCATATTTCTTTTGTCTTCCAAACCTTCTGCTTTCAAACGAGCAACCTCCTTCCTAGCCTCCCTGATATGCCTAATCAATCTTTTGAAAGTGCGATTGCTAGGTGGAGTGTTGAGGTTGATAACCTCTACAGGCTTCTTCATGGCTTCGCCTTCATATTTTTTCTGCACATGGGCTATGTCTATCACCTCAATAGGCTTCTCAATTCCTTTTCCCTTATCTTTATTTTTCTTTAGAATTGAAACCTTGGGTAGCACGTGTGCTTCAACAACCTCCTTGAGAGTTGATGATCTAGTGAGAGGCTTCTTGATCCTTATGCTTGCTGCTAGAGAAAGTGAAGAGAAATGAAATTTTCTTCCCTTCTTGGTTGTGGCTTTAGTGGATGAGGGGACCTCTTCTAATTTTGGTGCAGGAGGAGGTGAGAAGTCTCTTTGTGTTGAATGATAAGCCTCCATCTTTGTTTCTTCAACTTCCTTAATAACCTCTTTGTCTTGAGCAATGGATTTGCTCTTTCTTTTCTTGCTTGTTCCTGTTGGAGCATCACTAGTAGATGGAAAAATAATTTGCATATTTGATTGACGAGTTGAAGCTATGTCCAACTTCATGTGAGAAAAAACAATGAATTTTTCCTAGGGAAGGTTCATCTTCTTCAATTCTTCCAAGACTAACATCCTGATCAATCCAGAGTGAAAGACACTAGTGTCCACAGCCTTGGACTTGGCTTGGAATCTATCAAATTTTTTCCCCGTGCTCCTCAATAAGTAGAAAGGGATATCCATTTCATCTTTACCAGTAAAATTAATTAAAAGCCTTATATGGTACTAGTATAACATATTAAACCTTCCCTCACATGTGAAGTATCTTTGAATGATCTTCAACATTTTGTCAAAATCCTCAACTAGATGGCTTCTAGGCACTCCCTTAGATAAGTTGTCTATCTGATAATCTGATTTGAGGAAGTCCTTAGAGAAGGCAGCATTTAAAGTCATGGATTTAAACCATCTCTCTCCAGTGTTAGGAATCCATGTGGTTGTTTCAATAGAGGCTTCAGACACCTCAAATTCCAAGTCTCCTACCTTAGTCTTAAGGCCATCAAAATGTAAGGCAAATTTCCTTGCCACTTTAGGATGTCCCCTCTGCATGTTTTGGAAAAAAGAGAGGCAGTCCACCCTTTGAAAAACTTCCCTAACCATTGGCTCTGCATCGAATAGGTGCATGTCTGAGAGTTCAGTTCTGACCATAGTTCCTCACTTGTGAGATTTCTTCTTCTGAGTGTCTTTGTGGGTCAAGACAAGGGATAAAAGGCTATGGTGCAGTGAAGGCTAAAGGAGAAAACAGAAGCAGACTTCAATGGGATTATAACAATGAATAATGGTTGATCTTTCCTATGATTCTCCTCTAACTCACCTTGTTTTGACAGAACACTGCTCTGGTGGATTTTGAAAGGTAGGAAGTGCAATTTCCCCTCCCCTTGTTGTCTGTAGATCTCAAGCTGAAGAGTGATGATATGGTGAAAGTAAAATTGTTGCAAGGGTCTTTGAAAACTGGCAAGTAACACTCCAATCCAAATAGTAGGGAAAATAGGGGAATGTAGCAGGGTTTCAGCAACGTTTTTGGGTAGCGCAGTGCGCACACAAGGAAAAAGTATTTGCACGGGCACTCAACACTCAGGAGCAGAAGGAATTTTCATCTTTGATAACTAAAAACCAGGTATATTGGATGCAAGTCTGTGAGAGGGAAATTATGGATGCAGAGGGATGAGGGAGGGAGTGATTTGCAGCATTGGTCGCTACCAAAACTCAGGCAATGGATATCCCAAGAATTTGTTATGAAATGGAGGGAGATCACGGAATACCTGGAGGAGTAATTGATAATTTGAAGCTCTGAAACTGGTTAGGAGACCACCACGACCACCTTAGCTTCCAAATCCATCTTAGTAGTTAATCTTGTAGCGTTGTCTGCAACTGGTCTGAACTAGCAGTTTCAGCAGTGTCGAGTTTGAGAACATTCAAATCTTTGAAACCGTTAGAAAACTCATTAAAACCAAATATTTGAATACATCTTTTAACTAACCATGGTGTTGAAAACAAAGTAGAACATTACCTCAGTGAAATGATGATGAATCATGGCAAGGAATAAAGGACAATGAGTGTGCTACAGAAACTCCTAGTGAGTTGGTAGCACTCTTTTTGAAAAAGAATGATTTCACCACCTTTAATCAGACATAGGAACAACATGGAAAGGATATAAAGGTATGAGTGGAAAGAGTGGCATGTCAAGTCATGAAGTTCATGGGATAGGTTATGCTTGGTGTCAAGTCATGAGGTGGGGCAAAACCATAAGCCATAAAATGAACCTAGGCTTAAAATCTATGTGAGGGCCAAAAATGAGCCAAAACCCAATATTTTATTTATTCAAACTAACACAAAGAAAAA
The DNA here is from genome assembly GCA_000966675.3 of Picea glauca. Lineage (NCBI taxonomy): Eukaryota > Viridiplantae > Streptophyta > Pinopsida > Pinales > Pinaceae > Picea > Picea glauca. The sequence goes on from JZKD02S1814935.1 coordinate 278,789, forward strand.
TAAATCAAATTGAAGTCTAAAGGCTAAAAATTTAAACCTAGGGGATAAAATACCCAAGGCAACTTAGTGTGATAACATTGGCTCCACAGGGGATGGAATGCTCCCTGTGAGCTTCCAAGAACAAGCAGTTTCAGTGCCTTATCCTAGGGCTATGGGGTCACTTATTCAATCAAAAATAAAACAAAAAATGATATTTACAATGACATGGAAAGCCACTCATGGATTAAGAAAAATATTTTTTTAGAAAGTGTCCATTGAGACGGCCACCAAAAACTTTGGAATCCTCCAAAATGCAACGTATAAGTGTTATTTGAAAATACCTCAAAAATTTTGAAAGGACCAATCCACAAGGCCTCAAATTTACCGTGCTTTCCTTTGTCTTGCTTGTGTGCATCCCACTTGAGCACTAGATCTCCCAACTGGAAATATTCTTTGCTTACCTTCTTGTCAAAGGCTTGCTTGATCTTCTATTGATGGTCATGTTCTTTGTCCAGTAGTTTCTCCCTAGTCTATTGCACTTCTACCAGCTATTGTATTCTTTTGATCATATCATCAGGTTCTCCTTGGTAATCTTGGAAGAATTTGGCCACAAGAAAGGCAAGTTGAGAAGGAAAGATAGCCTCAACTCCATACACAAGCTGAAAAGGAGAAACACCAAGAGATCTCTTCGTTGTCACTCTATCATCCCACAAAGAAAATTTAAGCTTTGAATCCCATGCTTTATTTTTATCTTCTAACATTCTCTTGATGATATTTATAAGGCTCTTGTTAGAGGACTCTGCCAGTCCATTCCCTTAGGGGTAGTAAGGAGTATAATTAACCAATTTAATCCCATATTTTTCACAAAACTTGATCAATGGTTCATCCTTGAAAGATGCAGCATTATCAGTAAAAATTCTACTCGGACAACCAAATCTCGCCACAATATCCTCAAGAAAATCAATGATTACTTTGTGGGAGGAATTCTATGTAGGGATGAATTCTATCCACTTGGTAAAGTAATCAGTGGCAGTCAAAATCCACCTATGCTAACCACTTGAAGAAAGATGAATTTCCCCAATAAAATCTAATCCCCACTGCTGAAAAGGTCATGAAGCTACCATAGGCTTCAATGGAAAAAACTTGATTTGTTGCTTTCCAGAAAATTTTTGACACTTGACACAAGCTCTAATATTTGCACAAACGCCAGTAAATAGGCTAGGCCAAAAATACCTAGCTCTGAGGATCTTATAGGCTTTATTTCTCCAGAAGTGATGGCCTCCACATAAACTGATCCAGGTGGATATCGGTGGCCACCCACCTTTTCCAAATGGCTCAAAACAGTTTTCTGGCAATTTTGGCAATTTACTATTTTTAGCAGGTTTTAACTTCCGGGGCCATTTTGAGAGTCCAAATGAAGGTTTTTCGAGATCGAGGTTCTCAATGATAGTCAAAGGCATGATTGAGCCCTCAAAATGAATCTCCTCAATGATACCTTTCCAACGAGCTATCACATGCCTAAAACGGAGATCGTATGCAAAAGTTACGACCCCGGGAAGTTGATGTACTCACTTACCCAAACGGGG
>JZKD02S1814935.1:291083-315718 GCA_000966675.3 Picea glauca
CACAAGTGATTGAAATGCTCCAAAGACAATTTGATGCCTTTGCATGGGATTATGCAGACATGAAAGGCATTCACCCTGACACATGGACACATCATATCTACACTAATGACCAAATCAGACCAGTTAGACAACCTCAGCGAAGGATGAATCCAGCCCTTAGAAATATTATAAAAGAAGAATTGCAAAAACTCCTTTGAGCCAATCTCATATACCCCATTTCAGATAGTCAATGGGTATCTCCACTTGTCATAGTTCCCAAGAAAAATGGTAAGTGGAGGATATGTGTAGACTTATGGGAGTTAAACAAAGCCACCCATAGGGATTATTTTCCCTTACCATTTATTGATCAAGTGTTGGATACCCTGTCCGAAAAGAAGTATTTTTCGTTCTTGGATGGGTTTAGTGGTTACAACTAGATACAAATAGCACCCGAAGACCAAGAGAAGACCACTTTCACCTGCCCTTGGGGCACATCTGCTTATAGGGTTCTCCCTTTCAGACTTTGCAATGCCCCGACCACTTTTCAAAGAGATGTCCTAGCCATTTTCTCTGACTTGACCAATGATTGCGTGGAAGTCTACATGGATGACTTTACAGTCCATGGACAAGACTTCCAGGAAGCATTGAACAGTCTAGAAAAAGTCTTGATTATGTGTAAGGAAACTAATCTTTCCTTAAGTAATGAAAAATCATAAAATGATGCTCACTAAAGGTATTGTTTTGGGACATCACATTTTCGGTTCTGGAATGAGAGTTGATTTAGAAAAGATTTATATCATCACACAAATCAGAACACCTCCCTCACAAAAGGAAGTCTACAGCTTTTTAGGACATTGTGGCTACTATAGAAGATTCATTCCAATTTTTACAAGCCTAGCTACCCCTTTATTCAAATTATTATCTAAAGAAGTCAAATTTAAGTGGGATGATGAATGTCAAATATCTTTCGAAATTCTAAAATAGAAATTGTCAACTACCCCTGTATTAAGAGGACCAAATTGGTCCCTTCCTTTTCATATCTATACTGATGCCTCAGACACAGCCCTTGGGGCAGTCCTTGGACAAAGAGAAAATCAAATGCCCTATGTTATTTACTTCATCAGTAAGAATCTGTCTCCAGTTGAAGTTAATTATACGGTCACAGAAAAAGAATTGCTAGCTATAGTCCATGCTATCAATAAATTTAGACACTATATTACAGGATATCAAGCTTTTGTACACACTGATCCTTCAACCATCAAATTTTTAATGAACAAACCTGTAACAAATCCTAGAGTTACACGATGGCTCTTATTATCACAAGAGTTTAATATCAACATTATTGATAGACCTGGTAAAGATAATCTTGTGGTTGATTTCTTATCTAGAATGATTCATCTAGGAGATAATGCACCAATAGAAGATAACTTTCCTAATGAAAATTTATTTGTTATTTCTACATTCACTCTGTGGTATGCAGATGTCGTTAATTATCTTGTGACAGGGAAGATGCCTCAGAAATTATCTCCTAGAGAAAAATAGAAAGTAATTCAACTAAGTGCAAATTACATGTGGCACAATGATTGCCTCTACAAAACAGGACCAGATTTGGTGATCAGGAGATGTGTAAGGGAAGATGAAATTCATGATATTTTGCAATCCTGCCATGATGGTCCTTGTGGAGGACACTTCATAGACAAGAGGACCGCTTACAAAGTTCTGCAATCTGATTACTAATGGCCCCATATTTTCAGAGATGCTAAAACCTATGTATCCAATTGTGATGAATGCCAACGAATGGGTAATCCTACTTCACGAGACCAAATTCCACTTCAAGCCCAAGTAGTCATTGAACCATTCGAGAAATGGGCATTAGATTTTGTAGGTCCCATTAACCCTGCATCTAAAAAGAAAAAGTATATACGTGTATGCACTGACTACGTGACTAAATGGGTTGAAGCAAAAGCTTTACCAGCTGCAAGTGAACAATCAATGGTAGATTTCCTTTTTAATGATATATTTACTAGATTTGGTGTACCTCGAGAAATTTTGATTGATCATGGAACTCAATTTACCTCTCATCTAGTCAAAGATGTTACAGAACAGTACCAAATCAAACACAGGAAATCTACACCCTATCATCCACGGGCAAATGGACAAGTAGAATCTACCAACAAAGTTATTGAGTCCATTCTTACCAAAATAGTACAGTTGCACCATAAGGATTGGGCTGACAGATTATTAGAAGCCTTATGGGCTTATAGAATCACCTGGAGGAACACAACAGGACATACACCCTATGAGTTGGTGTATGGGAAGCAGGTGCTTCTTCCCATAGAATTCCAGATCAAAACCTTCAGGACTGCAGTACAAGTTGGCATGAACTTGGATGAAGCCCAACAACAAAGACTCTTGCAGCTTAATGAATTGGATGAAACCAGGCATGAAGCACTTCAAAGAACTACCCTCATTCAAGAACAGAGAACAAAATGGCATGACAAGTATCTCAAAAAGAAAAAATTTCAAAAAGGAGATTGGGCCCTATTGTATAACAGAAGATTCAAGAACTTCAAAGGTAAGTTAACCACCCATTGGATGGGACCTTACGAAATTGACATTGTCTACGATAATGGTTCAGTCAGGATAAAGACAATTGATGAACAACAGACACCACTACTTGTGAATGGTCACCAGTTGCGAGTTTACAACAAACCTCTATCAAAAGAAGAATTCTTGACTCGTATACTACAGAATTCAAATATGCAGATAATCAGTAAGGAAGGAGACCCTACTACTGATCCACATTGATTGATTGGTTTATTTGAAATTTTTGTACATAGGTGTTGATCGAATTTTGTTAATAAGCTGAAGGTAACAAGAGATTCTTACCCCCTTTTGTTTTACTTTCGCAATTTCTTTTCTTTTTTTTTTGTAAGTAAATTTCTATAATTTATTTGATCCTTCACAGACTTGCTAAACATCAGTTTGTAGGCATCAACAATATTTTGTTCTACTTCTATACCAGAAATCCTATTCTGGTCTGGTACCAGTAGTTCGGTACCAGTTCGGTACCAAAAGTCTGTCCTTCTACAGTACTATCAAGACACATTACCTAATTGACAAAGCATACTACGCATACTTCAAAATCTTATGTCAATTAATTTGAAGTATGAAGCCATGCAAACAACCACTTAAGTTGGAACCAAGAAGCCGAATGCAGTATCAAATGATAGCCCTTGTGAAGAAATAATTTCTTTTGGTTCTGTTGACAACTAAAGGGAAATATTTTAATTTCTTTTGGTTATGTTGCTAAGAAGTATTTTAATTTCTTTTGGTTATGTTGCTAAGAAGTATTTTAATTTCTTTTGGTTCTGTTGCTTAAAAACAAAATAAAAGAGGGACACAATCCTTACCTATGATTTCTCAAAGAACCATAATCCGCTTCAAAGACTAGAAGTTGCCTTTACCCAGTATTTCAGCATGATTTAAAGGAAAAAATATACTAGCCTATAAGTAACTATCTCACCCTAACCAGACTTCAATAGTATTCATTGGATTATCTTATTAAAGAGTAACATATGAGTATATGAACACTATCTACCATGGGCACACTACCAAAACTTTTATGGAAGAGGATGTACTAGTACCCTAAGGAAACTTTAGGTCATTCTCTTATGGACAAATTCAGACAAAATTATACATCTGGATCACTCTAAAGAAACAATGTGCATAAAAATTGTATTTTTCCTTCAGACAAATCTTTAAAAGACATTCAAAAGAAGAGTATATGCCTTCCAACCCAATACCATCCCAGCCTGTAAAAAGGTTTTCAGACGAGCCTCCCCTATCACCGTGAAAAGCACTCTTTAATAAAAAAAAAAAAATAGGTGACTATGGACAAGAAGCCTCTGATGGAAAAAGGGTTTAAGAGACTAACCCGCTGAAATACTGAACAGGTCTATTGGCACTGGGTACCAATCTGTGGTATGACTAGGCAAACCCATCAGGGTATTGAACAAGCATGTTGGCAATGGGGCATTCTGCCTGGGGAAGGCACCTCTCACTAATTATAACAACTACCCCACCAGAGTACTGAACAGGCTTGCTAGCAGTGGGTTTTGGTTGAAAAATGTCTCATCTATACTTGTCTAATTGAAAAATTCACTTTTTGTCATCTAAAACAAAAAGAGTAAAGGTCAATATTGGCTTTCATGAGATACAAACTCCAGATTAATCAGCAACATAATTACTCCAAGCAAATGTCCATTTGAGAATCACCCTAAGCCAACTTACCGGTCCGACATCTAAAGCCTACACTATCTAAGAAGGAAACTTCTTAAGAGTGGAGCCCTAACTAGGGAGTCTAATCTACTTATACTGTGAAATTTATCTATAACATCCAATGATAGTAAATCTCTAAAGCAAGTTAGGTGGGATCTGTTCTTCTGGAAAACATATAAATATTCCTTGTTTCACTGTTGAATGCTACCATTGTCAAAAATCCATCAAAAAAAGGGAAATTTCAATTTTTAGGTATTAGATCATATGTTAGGTGATAAATGTACTTCTGGAATTTGATTGGTTTCTTTTTATTTTTATCATCTTTTCTCCATTATGATATAAAATGTTGAATCTTCTTGCATACAGATATACAACATCTTTGGCATGGAGGAAGGCCAAAGAGCCCCTTCATAACTCTTTTTGAGACTCACATGATCACCCTGCAGAACCAAATACAAAAGAAGATAAGCACAGAATAAAAGAAGTACAGGATATTCCCGTACCAAGTTTTCAAGAAACTTCAGTCTAAAGGGATGAATTCTGACAATTTACAAGTAGTCGCACATGCTATGGGTATTAATCATACAAAGGTAAAAGCAAAGGTAACATGGTATTTATTTTCCTATGCTCATAAAACTACAATAAGTATGAAAATATATACTAGATCTTATGACCTTAGTATTAAAACCATGTGCCTATCCCTCATATCCATACGCCTAAACCTAATCAATCCTCTCATAGCTCTTGAACATGGTTAAGGGAAAAAATCTTATCAAAATATGAAGCATGTATAGCAATGATAAGCCACGAATATATTTCATCCTTAAGAAATTCATGAACCTATCTTATGTCATGAACCATGATCTAACATCAAATTCACCACCTGAACGTCCAATCACCTATCCCAAAATGATGCCTTGAACACCCAACGTCTTGTCCTCATCATTACAGTAACGAGTAGAAATGAAATGGCTTATCTGGTGGCGAAGCCATCCAAATAAGCCTCATTTGGTCATAATTTTTCCTTACGGCATCCTTACTTGAACTTACCATTCGCATTACCAACACCATCACCATATTCCCCCTTTTCGTGAGCTTTCTCTAGTCCCGAGCCTACTCCTTTCCGATACAAAACCCTTGCCCTCGTCAATTGACCAAACCCTTGTGCTACAGCCCAATCCTTTTCTCACAACTTATAATGATGGTGGTTAGTAGACACGAACCGGTCTTCCAAATTTATAGGGAAACCGAGGAGTTCCAATTATGTCAAGAAAAATATGCTAGATCAGGATGGATGTTATTTATGGAAAAATTCACAGGCTGGCATGAGAAGATATCTCACGAATTTATTCAGAGTTACGATGGAGATATTGCACATATAGGCAATCTACAACTGACAATTAATGAAGCAACCTTAAGGGAGGTCACAGGACTACCTATAAGAGGAGACAAATACTTCAAAGGTGTAGGAATCAACAAAGAAATGTGCCAATGATTCTTGAGAGAAGATCATCAGCACCCTGTCTGGAAAAAGGGTATCCCTAGGAACTACATCAAGGAAGATTATCATCCAATGATTACTAGTCTTCAGCGATTCGTCACCTGTGAGGGCAGGTATGATGTGACCTTCATATATCATCTTAGGCTTCTATTACATTTTGAAGGAGGCCCTGAAATCGATTTCCCATATTTTCTATGGATGAGTTTGAACAAAATGGTAAGAGGTGTTAAATCCATATCCAAAATAGAGAAGACTAGCATTTACCATCAAGGTCTCATTAAAATGCTAGTTTTACATGAACTTAGGAAACAGAGGATTAGTTGGAAAACCCTTATCACTCAGCACCTTCCCACAGAAAACAAACCTGTGGAGGAAACCCAGCCTACTCCAAAGAAAAATAAGGAACCTCAAAAGCAAAAGGGAAAGAAGGATAAGACAACTCCACCATCATCTAGGGCAGTGAACCAACATGAAAAAGCAGGGTCCTCTTCCATAGTCAATAAAAATTTTAAAAGCTCTGAATCAAAAGGAAAAAACAAATTAGTAGAGGAGACTTCAACGGTGGCAGTTGAGAAAGAGGGCCATCAGACAAAAATGATGAAGAAAGGGAAGCATAGCTCATAAACTAAAAGTAAACAGTCTGTGGCACAACCCCCTATCACCATTTCACAATTAGAAAAGAAGAAAATGAAGCATGTGAGCATCCCTGATCCAGTACCTCCTTGTAAAAGAACCACGAGGAGCATGGAAAAGAAGAGAAAAACAATATTCAATCCTCATACACAGGAAGATCCAATCGATCTTACCTCCCCTTCTAAGGATTTATCAATCCAAGATGACATCCCTAGTTTGACTGAAGAACAAGCCACTATTACTTTATGTGGGGTGAGGGAGGAAGTCGAATAAAGGGAATGCATCCAGCCAATAACGATGGAGTCAACAAAGACCTTGACAAAAGAACAAATAAAGAAAAAGATTTGGGAATTGCAAAAACAAAATCAGGAACTCAAACAAGAAGTGAAGGAATATCAACTCTTGGACAGGTATATCAAAAAGGAAAATGAGCAATTGAAAGCAACCAACCAACAACTTCAAGATGACCATGAAGAGACTTCTAACAAGCTCAAGAAGGTATTACAACTCCTACAATACGTTAGGGTAATCAAAAGGGAGCTGAGAGAAGAGGCTTCAGCCATCAACATCATTGATCCACCAAAGTAAAGAACATAGTCTCAAGTTTTGAAAAAATTTGGGTTTGTTTTCAGTTGCATGAGGACATGCAATGATTTTGGCATGGGGGAATGTTGAGACCCAAAATTTACATCCCCATTACCCTATTATACTCTTCATCTATACCTTTTTGGCCTACCTAAAGCTTGGGTGAATGACAAGAACGCTACCATTAGCCAATGATAAGGTCATAAGGTAAGGTATGGTTAATTCATGCATTTTGTGGTTTATAGAGTTAAGGAATTAAATATTTCATGTACTAATGCTTCAATTTACCATGTATAAATGTTTGACCCCTAGATATCCAGCGTTCATGTACCAGCTCAGCTATCCGGTACCTACGCACCAAGACTGCCACTGTCTGAATCCGGTACCAAACACATCCGGTACTAAAATCTCGTTTGTTACGATCCAGTACCAATGGTCGTGGACTGTCATGATCCGGTACCACCATTTGCGCAATGCTGTGATCCAGTACCATCTACTTGTCATGATCCAGTACCAATATAGAGAACCGAATGTACCAAGTTTAGCTCCAGATCGCCCAAGACAATTGGTGGATGTTTATTTTCTTTAGCAAGGTTATGTTAGAATAGATTTGTTGATTGCCTCATCCTCATGCACTTCGTGTCATGAGGATGAAGCTAAAAGATGTAACTGATAATTAAATTTAAACATTTGACTGATTTTCAAATCATTTCACCTCCTTGTGTTTCATGACTAAGACTATTAAATAGTCATGGCAAGGATGGTGGAAGAGTAGGAGAGTTAGCATATTACCAACATGTGAAGCAGCGTGTGATATTGCAGAACATATTCTGAGTGAAGACTAATAGAAGAACATCATTTATCTCCATGTCTTGATTGTCTATGATTGAATATGAGTTGAGTTGTTAACAAAAATTTGATGTTATGTTTTGAGATTTGAGTGAGAGTAATGTGTGGGTTGAAGACAAGCCTCCTGTAGACTTCAGTAGCTGACCTGTTGAAGCGGCAAGGGCCCACCGCCCAACAAATGTTAGCATCTTCATAGATTAGCATTAGCATTTGTTTTCAATAGTGTAAACATTAAATCATTTGAATCTTTAACTCTGTTAGATGATAGCAGTACAGCTTAGACTAGGATTTTCATTATATAATTGTTTAGAGATCTTTACTTGCTTTGTTTTTGCATATGCTCTGTTTTTATGAATTTGGTTTTTAGACATGAATGTTGGTAGCAGTGGTCAGAGATATTTGAAGGAGAACTAGTGAAGTCCACAACAGCACATTGTGAACCACAACATACTCAGTATATTAACTATTGAACTACCCATGCTATGTCTTGATGATTGATATGTGATTTCCCTTTCAGAAGTGTGGATTGCATAGTTAGTTTTCTGGGTCAGATAGCAGAGTTGATCTGTCAAACCAACTCTATATCATACTTGCATGTACCATAATGGACTGGATAGCCTCTCTGTGAAATACAACCAAAAGTGCATTGCAGTTTGCTATTTTGATTTGTTTCCAGCATGCATAATCTAGTTTAATTCTATACTCGTGACATTAAAAATTACATTTCTTACTGGTGTCTTGTAACTCTATTGATTACGAATCCCGGATTGATAATTAATGAGTGCATTATACTAAACATATAAGCAACACAACAGTAGCGCCCATCATCAAAAAGAATTTGGTGGCGCCACTGTGACACAGCCCTGTGAATTTGGTAGTGCCGCCGTTACACAACTTAGGAGATTTCGTAGCGTTCCTGTGTACTTCGTCTAGGAGATTTCGTAGCACTTTAGGTAGAAAAATGGAAAGACATGCTATATAGAATATTATGTAGAGCCATGGCGCTACGGAATGTCTGTTCTCTTCTATATGATGAGACTAACAAAGAACTTTGTGTTGATAGGTTAGAAGCATGTAGATGTCTGTATAGGTGGCAAAAAATTAAACATCCTTGATCACTTACTCTTGCAAAAAGAGACCATTCTCAAAAATGGAGCTTCTATCCCCCAATTATTTCATCAACCTAGCACTCTTCCTTGTTGAAGGAGAGATTCCTTCTAACATAGCAGCATGTTTTTCTTTTATAGTGATAGGCTTCTTAACTTCAGGTGTGCTCTTCTTCACTACTGGTTCCTCTCTTTCAATGGCATCTTCTACCAAAACATTCAAATTTCTCTGGGCCAATTCATCCTTGAAGTGTTGCAATTATCCCTTGAGTTTTCTATTTTGAGAATGAATGCCTTTGTTTAGCCTGTAGAGGTTATTGATTTTCTTATGGAGAGGCAGGGCTCTTCTAGCTGCAAATTTTGACAGATCAAGGGTGTTGTTGTAATTATCCATAGGCTCCTTCATCTTTCTTTTGTCTTCCAAACCTTCTTCTTTCAAACGAGCAACCTCCTTCCTAGCCTCCCTGATCTGCCTAATCAATATTTTTAAAATGTGATTGCTAGGTGGAGTGTTGAGGTTGATAACCTCAACAGGCTTCTTCATGGCTTCACCTTCATCTTTTTGTTGCACAGGGGCTCTGTTTATCACCTCAATAGGCTTCTCAATGCCTTTTCCCTTATCTTTATTTTTCTTTAGAATTGAAACCTTGGGTAGGACGTGTGCTTCAACAGCCTCCTTGAGAGATGATGATCTAGTGAAAGGCTTCTTGATCCTTATGCTAGCTGTTGGAGAAGGTGAAGAGAAATGCAATTTTCTTCCCTTCTTGGTTGTGGCTTTAGTGGATGAGAGGACATATTCTAATTTTGGTGTAGGAGGAGGTGAGAAGTCTCTTTGTGGTGAATGATAAGCCTCCTTCTCTGTTTCTTCAACTTCCTTAATAACCTATTTGTCTTGAGAAATGGCTTTGCTCTTTCTTTTCTTGCTTGTTCATGCTCAAGCATCACTAGTAGATGGCAAAGGACTTTGCATCTTTAACTGAGGAGTTGAAGCTATGTCCAAATTCATGTGAGCAGAAACATTGAATTGTTCCCAAGGAATGTTCATCTTCTTAAATTCTTCCAAGACCAACATCCTAATCAATCCAAAGTGAAAGACACTAGTGTCCACAGCCTTGGACTCTATCAGGCATTTCCCCCATGCTCCTCAACAAGTAGAAAGGGATATTCATTTCATCTTTACCAGTAAAATGAAGCAAAAGCCTTATATGGTACTGGTATAACATATTAAGCCTTCCCTCACATGTGAAGTATCTTTGGATGATCTTCAACATTTTGTCAAAATCCTCAACTAGATGGCTTCTAGGCACTCCTTTAGATAAGTTGTCTATATGATAATCTGATTTGAGGAAGTCCTTAGAGAAGGTAGCATTTAAATTCATGGATTTAAACCATCTCTCACCAGTGTTAGGAATCCATGTGGTTGCTGCAACAAAGGATTCAGACACCTCAAACTCTAGGTATCCTAACTTAGTCTTAAGGCCATCAAAATATAAGGCAAATGTCCTTGCCACTTCAGAATGTCCCCTCTGCATGTTTTGGAAAAAAGAGAGGCAGCCCACCCTTTGAAAAACTTCCCTAACCATTGGCTCTGCATCAAATAGGTACATGTCTAAGGGTTAAGTTCTTACCACAGTTCCTCCCTTGTGAGATTTCTTCTTCTGAGGTGTCTCCATGGGTCAAGACAAGTGTTGGCACAGCGGCAGACCCAAGGTTCAATGCTTCAACGGTGCACCAACAAAACCCTAACTATTGTCCCTTTCGGAAACACCTACGAAGTAGATGCGGTCTCACCCGAGGTAGAGGGAGGGGGGGTTACGGGACTTAGGTGTCTATAACCAATATGGGACACAGATATGTGATTACAATTACCTCGCAAATTACTTAAGAGCTACATGCATTAGTTTATCAACTTCAGTCACAACATAGAACAAACCCTAAGGATAGATCGACGCAGTAACACTGACAAAATACACATCGCACCTAGCATCAGAAGTTAGATCTAGCACATTCAACATAAATAAAGCACTAAGCTTTCAGAGATCTATCTATCATACATAAAAATTAATGCACTAAGAAAACCCACAGCATAAACATCATAGCACAAAGCAAACCATCAAAAAATGATATATGTGGTTCACCCCAGTGTGGGGCTACGTCCACCAATGGCTTCTTCTTCTTTATTAGGCTACAATCTCTTACATTTGTGTGATTTTGTGCACTAAGCCACAGATCCAAGCTTCACCCCAGACATGTGACCTATGCACTAAAAACCAAATCCACCTTCCCAAAATTAGGTCAAGGCACAGAGCCAACTCCTCTATCAAGCACAAAGCCTTACATACACAGTCTATTGCACTAAGAAACCCAAAACTACTTGCACTTAGCCTTGCAAGCTATCGACCCCCCTTCTACATTGCATTCTTACTTATTTATACTTTTACATTTACAAAAAGGCCTAATCATGGGTAAACCCATGGGCCAACATTCCATAAACCATTACAAAACCCTAAGAACCCCATTTTGGGTCAAAAAATCCCACAAAACAAGTGAGATCTGCGATCTCATCTCCACCTAGGCCCTCCTTCCTCGATCACTGCGTCAAATTCCAAAAAGTGGTCAAACCTGACCAAGATTTCCTCAAAACCTGGTCGAGGGCCAACAAGCCCCCAACACTCACCTATGACTCGTCCCAATTCACTCACATCAAGGAAGCATTGCTTCGAAGGCCTCGAGCTTAGCTCGAGCTGACTCGACTTGCTACTTTGCCTGAGCCTCCTGCTCAGCGAGCTCTTGGATTATATGCTCTGTAACAGGCCCTTCCAGGAATTTTTCCCTTGTCACAACTACTTGGTCCAGTTGTGAACTTTTTCCTTCGATCTCTTCAAACACCGTGCAGGCTTCCTCCTGCACCAGTTGTAGACTCTGTGTCACTTCCATTACTCTGCCCTGGATGGCAGTAATCTGTTGTTGGGTCATGCACTATTCTTGTGATATCTTCATTCTCTCGACTACAGTGAGTGACTTCATCTACACTTGTACTGACAATTCCTGCTATTGCGCCTCCTATAGCTACGCTTCCAGTTTCCTCAGCTATGAATCTTCTGCGAGGCATTCATAAGTTTGTGCACTTATGTTTCTCAGTTGCTTGTATTCTGAGGTGAGGGCTCTGATCCTTTCAAATGTGCTCTTAGTGGCTTCCTCCCTCTGGTCGCGCACTTCCTACGGAGTGATTGGTATTGCTTGGATCTCCAACTCTATTACCCTTGCTTCAATATGTTGAATGGCCTGAGAGAGCTTCATCACTTGAACCTCGACTACCTCATGTTCCTCCTATGCCAAGCCTGGCAGAGAGCAAAGTGCTCTACTCACCACTTCTTTGACTGCAGTCTCCTCTATGAGTAGCTAGTCCTTTTCCCTATGTATCTTCGCTTTGTCTTCCTCGAGCATCACCCAAATCTCATCCTTCTCATTTTCATAAGAAATTAAATAGTACCGCGCAGCTCGTAATTGCTCCAAGATCTCATATTTTTCTTGTTTCAAGGCTTCTGTAGCCTTCTCCTTCTCTTCTTGGACTCACTGCATTCTAGCCTATGTTGCATCTGCAAGTCTTTGAAATTGGGTTGGCTCATCCCCCAACTTTGTAGTCTCTGACGAGGAAGGCGCGGTAGGGACTACACGGACTGAGCGAATAGCTTCCTGTACTTCGCTCAAATCCTTTTCTATCCTACCATATAGTTCATCCTGCTTCGCTCTATATATTTGTAAGATATCCTCAGACTCATCCTCCATCGCTCCACGGACTAGACTGATATCATCTTCTATGAGTGTGGCCTCCAACTGGAGCTTATTGGCACGGGTCTTCTTTCTTACTGAATGTTTCTACGGAAAATCCTTCCTCTTATGCAGAGTTGTTGTTCCGATAGGGGGATCTTTCGGTGGTGTATCTTCGCCTTCTCCTTGCTTTTCTCCTTCATGCCCTCCTCCCTATCCATATACTTCGTCTCCTCCTCCTCCTAGGGAGATAGATCCATTTCCTTCAGAGGCGTTGTCTTCTTCATCAGTTTGTTCATCCTGGAATTCCTCATTTTTCTTCTTCTTCTTTGTGATGGTTTGTCCAACATGCTTGACCCGAGTGACCAAGGGGATTCCTATGATGTCAACGTCAGAAAGCTATACATTTGAAACTGGTACAAGGAACTCCTCCGACCATTCCTTGGTCATCTGCTCCTTGTATTCGTCGATCAGCTTGTAATAGGACTGTAATTCTTCCTTTCTCTCAACCTTGCACGCAGTGATATAAATAAAATGTGGATCTGCGCGGAACTTGGCTATCGGTCTGTACTGGTGCAAGGTACACGGTGTCATGCGTGGAAATGACTCTATGGAAACCTTCAGTTTTTTATATTAGGCATGGAACACTGTGTTCGACTGCCATTGCTTCAACATGTCATTTGTATACCATAATGTAGAAAATCTAGCTGCCAATGGCTCTGATGGTTCAATTTCTGGAAAATTTTCTCCCTCGGGCATTTGCCAAGCGACAAATGAAATCAAAACGAGTATCCAGCTGAAGTGGAACTCGTATCCATGATCCTGTGCTTCACGGTAGTATTTCTCGATCTCGTTGACGAGGTAACTCGCACAATTAATTTTCATTCCCTCCATGCATTTTCCTACGAGGTCAACCACGAACCCGGTGACCTACGTGGGGCGATTATTTCTTACAAGCTTGCCAGTTATGAGGTGGAAATAAAGGTGCATTGTGCCATCCTATATAGAGGCTACTTTGTAGCCTCGCTTTCCCTTCTCAACTTCGTTGTATGCCTCCTTAATGCATTGTGCCAGGGAGCGATCTGAGGTCTTCCCTAGGTAGAACTATTGAGGGTCAGGCCCCTGCATGATCAATCCTGTAATTAAGTGGATCAGTGTCGGATCCATAGTAATACTCATGTCGAGTCACATGTATCCACCATGATATCATGACAAGAGGATTTTAACGCAAGCATTAACCTCCTGGTGTTAGCCAAAATGAGGAATCTTCATCATGTTAACTATCGTGGACTGCACCAGCTCCTTTATCCATGAATGGGCGATGATGCGAGGTTTCTTCCCAGTGGTCTTCGTCAAATATCTATGGGGTGTGAGCATGGCGTAGTTCTTTCTTTCTCCAAGGTTAAAGTCATTGTTCTTCAGGGATGGGATCTGTCCCAACTGGCTTCCAACTACGTGTATCCCCTTCGGGATATACGTGGTGATCAAAGTGTACTCGTAGTCCTATGGGATGTTGTCATGGTTAACCTCCCCAGCCAAACATGGGATATAATCAGGTAAGATCGATGGGATCCACTTCGCATTAGCCAGATCGTCGCGATGCTTACTTTGCTTCTCTGTCGTGAGGTTAGTATGTCCCAAGCATTGTCCAGTCGAAGGGGAACTTTGCAGTCCCCTAGTCGACGATGCTTGAACACCTTCAGACATATCTCTTTCATCCATAAAATTCTTAAGGACCTCTTCGAAAGACTTCTCTAACTTAGTCGGTTCACCCGACATTCTCACTTTTAAATGGATAAGTTGGGGTAGGTGAAAGGAAAGATGGAGTAAACAATGGAGGCCAATCTCTAGGTTCTGAAATCATAGTTCAACACACAATCGATTCTCAGCTAATCACGAGAGGCAAAAATTGGTCCTGGCACAGCGTCGAACAGGTTAAATAAGCGAGCGTCGTAACGGATTCTTCCAACATGTAGGATTGCTTCCATTAATGTGAATCTATCCATTATGGTGCGGTCTCAACGTCCCAAACGTAGTCTATCCGCCCATAAATGTGTTTCCTAGTTGTTCTAGAGCATCATTCTAACGGTCAAGGTGCCTCCAACGGTCATATAACTTCGTCAAGGTGAAGTCCCATTCTGTGCAGTTCTGTTGTTTAGACGAGGTTCAAATCCTACAAACCTGCCTCTTGTGAAGTATTCTCTGTAACTCACTGTAGCTTTTCCAACTTGGATTTCTTCTTACTGAGCTTCCTTTCCTTCTTTCTTGTGATCTAAGTCTCTCTAACTATTTCTGGAATTCTCTTTCCATTCTTATTCTTATCTTCTCCTGGTGTAGTGACTTCGCATTGTTGATGTTCTCTCAAAGGGTTCAAATTTAATATCCCTTCCCTTGCCACTTCTTGGGTAGATATACTTTATTCTTGCATGGATATGTCCTTCAACCCTTCTTATGTTCTTTCAACCTCGACAGCTAATTCTCTTGCATTAGACTTATCTTCTCGTTCTCCTATTAGTCGATCTATTTGTCTAGCTATGAAATCCCTTAGTTCTAGGGATGATTTTAAGGATGGAAATTTATTTTAAAATGTAGAAACCTTGGCAAATCTTACTAATCCTTCATATGTCAACTATAAATGTTTGGCGATATTTTTGTAAAAATATTCAAATTTGTAAGTAGTTTATATAGTTTTTATAAAATTTTGGCGATTTTTAAGGTAAAATAATTTTATCCCATAGAATTTGGGCAAATCATTTTTTAAATAGTGAATCTCATTTTTGGAAAAACAATGGAAAATTAGCCCATGAGCGAAATTTATCCCCTAAAATCATCCCTACAGTTAGTTCTTGATTTTTCTTTTCTGTAGCTTCTTCCTCTTCTTTCCTTCTGATATGAACCTTCTCAATCGAAGTCTTTCCTAACAAAAGAGGAAAGGGGGCATTGTTCTCAACAAACTTAATGACTTCAAATTCCTCTTCAGTCGATGTTCCATGAATAATAACATATACATTAGTAACTCTTCCACATAGGGTTATCATCTTTCCTTTGAAAAAGCCTATCCTTCCCAATGAAGGTACCATAGTAGGCTTTCCCAAAATTTTCCAAGTTCTTTTTGTCATAATATTCACTTGTGTCTCTTCATCCAAGACACAATCTATGTCGAAGTCTCGTATTATTGTACCTATGCGTTGTTTTTCTTTCATGATCTCTTGTAAACTAACATCTTTTTATCATTCATTTCTTCTTTTAACTGTACTAATGTAGTCTGAACTTCCTCTGATCCTTTCGCTTTCTGATCTTCTAACATGCTTGTATTCCCTTGACTCATGTTCATATGTTCTACTTTAGCAATCATCCTTGGACAAGCCTCAACTTCATGACCAACAATTTTACAACAAAGACAAATAGGACCTATACCATGGAATTCCTTAGCAAGATGTCTCGGTCTTCTGTAGTTATAACATAGTGTCAATCCTCTCTTTCTTTTAAATGCTCCCTAACCTCTCATGTACTGTGCACTAGCATCACAGTGTTGGACCTGCAATCTGCAAAAATTCTTTCTAGGTTCTTGCATCCAATTATTAGTCCAAAAATTCTTTCTATGCATAGGAATAACATATATTTCTTCATTTAAAACAAATTTATTTAGATCAACTCTTTATTCCAACTGCGCCCTAGATTTCAGACTAGGACAAAATCTATTAAACATACTTAAATTCATTCTTTCGAAACAAAACTTTCCACTTATCTTACTCTATCAAAGCACAAAGCTTTACCTCTTTCAAGATCTTACCTCGTTTCTTCAAATCGGGTTTCTTTCTTAGCACAGATTTTCACAAGTCGAGTAGAGTACTATGCACTACAGCAATAGATCTATGCACAGATCTTCTCTTCAGTTTACTTCAGTTCCCAGCAATCACATTTTCAGGTCCCGGCAATGGAACCATTTGTTGGCACAGGGGCAGACTTAGGGTTCAACGCTTCAACAGCGCACCAACAAAACCCTAAATGTTGGCCCTTTCGGAAACACCTGCGAAGCAGATGCAGTCTCGCTCGAGGTAGAGGCAGGGGGGTTTACAGGACTCGGGTGTCTGTAACCAAGATGGGACACCGATCTGTGATTATAATTACCCCGTAGAGTACTTAACAGCTACATGCATTAGTTTATCAACTTCATTCACATCGCAGAACAAACACTAAGGATAGATCGGTGCAGTAACACTGAAAAAATACACATCGCACTTAGCATCATAAGTTAGATCTAGCACATTCAACATAAATAAATCACTAAGCATTCAGAGATCTATCTATCATACATAACAATCAATGCACTAAGCAGACCCACAGCATAAACATCATAGCACAAAGAAAACCGTCAACACATGATATATGTGGTTCACCCCAGTGTGGGCCTATGTCCACCAATGAATTCTTCTTCTTTATTAGGCTTCAATCTCTTACATTTGTGTGATTCTGTGCACTAAGCCACAGAGCCAAGCTTCGCCTCGGATAGGTGACCTGCGCACTAAGCACCAGATCCACCTTCCCAAAATCAGGTCAAGGCACAGAGCCAACTCCTCTATCAAACATAGAGCCTTATATACACATTATGTTGCACTAAGCAACCCAAAACTACTTTCACTTAGCCCTGAAAGCTATCGACCCTTCTACATTACATTCTTACTTATTTATACTTTTACATTTACAAAAACACCTAATCATGGGTAAACCCATGGGCCGACATCCCATAACCCATTAAAAAACCCTAAGAACCCCATGTTGGGCCCACAAATCCCACAAAACAAGTTATATCTATGATCTCAACTCTGCATGGGTGCTCCTTCCTCGATCACTGGGTCGAAGTCCAAAAAGTGGTCAAACCTGACCAAGATTTCCTCAAAACCTAGTTGAGGGACAACAACAAGGGATCAAAGGATATGGTGCAGTGAAGGCTAAGGGATAAAATAGAGTCATACTTCAATGGGAGAATAACAGTGAATAATGGATTCTCTTTCCTACGATTCTCCTCTAACTCACCTTCTTTTGACATAACATTATTCTGGTGGATTTTGAAAGGTAGGAAGTGCAATTTCCCCTCCCCTTGTTTTCTGTAGATATCAAGATGAAGAGTGATGATATGGTGAAATTAAAACTATTGCAAGGGTCTTTGAAAATTGGAAAGTAACACTCCAATCCAAATAGTAGGGAAAACAAGGGAAATGTAGTGAGGTTTCAGCAGCATTTTTGGATAGCATAGTGCGCACACAAGGAACAAGTATTTGCACGGGCACTCAACACTCAGGAGTAGAAGGAATTTGTGTCTTTGATAACTGAAAACCAAGTGTGGTGACTGCAAGTCTGTAAGAGGGAAATTATGGATGCAGAGGAATGAGGGAGGGAGTGATTTGCAACATCGGTCGCTACCAAAACTCAAGCAATAGATATCCCAAGAATTTGTTATGCAATGGAGGGAGCTCACGGAATACCTGGAGGAGTAATTGATAATTTGAAGCTCTGCAACTAGTAAGGAGACCACCAAGACCACCTCAATTTCCAAATCCATTTTAGCAGTTAATCTTGTAGCATTGTTTGCAACTGGTCTGAACTAGCCGTTTCAGCAGCACCGAGTTTGAGAACACTCAAATCTTTGAAACCGTTAGCAAACTCATTAAAACCAAATCTTTGAATACATATTTTAACGAACCATGGTTCTGAAAACAAGGTAGAACATGACCTCAGTGAAATTATGATGAATCATGGCAAGGAATAAAGGACAAGGAATGCGCTACGAAAACTCCTAGTGAGTTGGCAGTGCTCTTTTTGAAAAAGAATGATTTGACCACCTTTAATCGAACATAGGGACAACATGGCAAGGATATAAATGTATGAGTGGAAAGAGTGACATGTCAAGTCATGAAGGTCATGGGATAGGTTATGCTTGGTGTCAAGTCATGAGGTGAGTCAAAACCATAAGCCATAAAATAAACCTAGGCTTAAAATCTATGTGAGGGCCAAAACTGAGCCAAAACCCAAGACTTTATTTGTTCAAACTAACCTAAGAAAATCACACAAAGAAAAATAAAGAAAATTGAAGTCTAAAGGCTAAAAATTTAAACCTAAGGGATAAAATACCCAAGGCAACTTAGTGTGATAACACCTCACATTCCCCAATGTGTTCCTATTTTCACTCTTAGTTGTCCCTTTGTTCCCCAAATTCTCATTTAATGAGTGTCTCCTAACTAGATCTTAGTTAGAYTTGGATTAGGAGTCTTCTTCTAGTTAGACYTAGTGGTAGCTTGACTCAAGATACTATTYTATGTGTACACMTATTCTCTCRTATTATTAATTCTTCTATTTTTAAATTCCATTTTATTAATTTCATGCAYACATGTGCATTTTATCCAACCTTTTAAATTTTATTTCCCCTTTTTCCTAGAGTTTGATTAAATTCTCAACTCTTTTAACTTTTGTCATAAATCATTTAGTCATTTGTTTAAATTTAGACTTAGACTTAGTCTTAGACTTAGGATTAGACTTTTGTTAGGATTTATAATTAATAATTTATTGTTTACTGAATTATTTTAATCTAACAAGGTCCAATCATTTCAATGTTTTCTAGGCCACCTAGATTTATTGACTCAAGTTTTAATTACACGACGTGCCCTTCAAGATGCACCTTTTTTCTCCAAGGGTGCCACTCGCCTTAGACTAGTTTTGGAAGTTTGTCTGACCCTTGGAGTCAACACTCCACTTGGTCAACCTTGTGAGAGACTAAGGGCTTCTAAGGAATAAGGACTATGCCTTATTGCGCGCCCCTTAGAAGTATTCGTGAGAAATTGTCGTAGTCCGCCCTCACGACATCGTGGACGTATTGAATTAGGTAATCATTAACCTACAGTTCAGACCATGGAAAGAGTGATAGTAGGATGTGATAGGGACATTGCCACACCTCTCCCTCAAATGTATGGTTTATGTGCGTGACCCCTTTACTCCTTATGTGAGTCGAATTAGCAAGCATCGTCAAGCCTACATCCACTGACAAAAACACTGTCAAAAATCCATATGCATAAATCATACTGAAATCGATCATATGTCACATGTGCGTAAAATGAAATAATCAAAAAAAAAAAATCCACTCCCTGACTCAATCCGGAGTCCAAGGAATTCCATTGACGCCATCATCATTCATAACCTATCATGTGTCCTGCACACTCACGAAAACTCGTCAATAGCATTTGCTAATACATATACATCAAATAAAAATAAGTCACAATACATCATCATCATGTATAATCCATAATCAAAACGAAATCGCAATGTACCATAACCGAATCACTTGCACACAAGTGTCCTCAAATAATAAGTCAATATAAATTTTCTCAATAGAATGGGATGTTACATGATTAGTGTTAATTTTGCATAGTTTGATGATGATGTATATGTTTCTTAAAGTGATCTGGATCATACTTTGATATTTTATCTCTTTCTTTGGCACTAGTTTCCCTCGTATGATTCTTATTACATCGTTAGCTTGTAAGGACATCTCTAGTCCTGATCCTCACAGGGATCTGAAGAGACAGTTCATTTTGTAATTTAGATTGATCTTCAATAAATATATCTTGTTGATTTCTTTCCCATTTTTAAGCCTACTGGAATGCTTTAATTTCAAAATTATTTTGCTATTCGGTTTACCTTATTTTCATAACATTTTGAAGTTACTTTATTTGGTTAATGTTATATCTCATTCTTTGTTTATTGGATATCATAAAAAAAAAAAAAATTATAATCTGAAAATAAGTACCAGATACAAGGATTTTGTTTCTTGAAGTCTGCACTACAAGGAAAAGACCTTGTAGCGGAGGTTTTTAGTGTTACAAAATTGACAAAAATTGTAAAAAAATCATCTACTAAAACATCTGTTTTTGGTAACATATGTTTTTGCGGAGATTATAATGGAACTTCATTATAACTAAAAAAATATGGGTGGCCAGAGGTTTTAGCGGATGTTTTTCTAGGCGATGTGCTTCATGGTGTATACGCACCAGTGCATTCTCAAACTTGAAGCATCGGTGCTTACATTTCACTGAAAGCATCGAGGCAGTGAAAATATTATTGGGGCATCGGTGCTCTTCTAAATAATAATGCACTGATGCTTTAATAATAACAATGCATCATTCAAATCTATGATACCATGCACTGGTGCATTAAAAGACAAACCCGGTCGGTGCATGAAATTTAGAATGCATCAATGCGGAAGTCTAATACAAAAGAATCAATGCACCTTTTTAATTAAACGCACTAGAAGATTGATTTTGATTATTATAATTGTTTTTGTTAAAATAGTATTACGATCGGTGTCGGTTCATTGTATTATAGAACCGGTGCACATTTTATTACAACACCGGAGCTTTTTAGCATTCAATGCACCGGTGTTTTTTTTAGAAACGTCGACCTATGACATTGAAATTATTGTTATTTTTAATTCCATTTTTCATCAAAAAATTGGCATATATCTTATAATAGTATTCATATAAATTAAATTTTGAGTAGTTCATTTGGATATGATGTTTGGATTAATTTGTTATATCATCATATTTCGCATCTCTTCATTATAATATTTAATCATCCATATGCTTAATCAGTGATGTAACATTTCACAGTGACATTGGACAACGCAATAGAATAAAATAAAATGTATTTTATTATATATGAATAAGAGACTCTTTGTCATACAAAATGGGACACTTATTGGTAACCCCCTTGTCTTTCAATTGGGACACTGTCCATTACATTAAAGAAAATGCTTGATTTTCATAGACAATTATTTCAAAAAATACAACAGCTTGCATTGATATCCAAATATATTGATCAGCATTCTTTGTTGGAAATGTTGTCAGTGCTTGAGCTACTTCCATGACTTTGGTTATTTGGTTGAATGTTTTGTTGATTGTTTCGATTGTTACCTATTCTTCAAGTTTCATCTAAAAAAATAAAAATAAAGTGTAATGAGTGTATCTGCATTGGTGAGAATAATGAAAATTGAAATAAATAATATACATGAATGTAAATTGAAAATTGACGTACCATAGAAAGAATTGAGTCTTAAATGATACACATTCTTTCAAAACCAAATCTCATGCCTTATGTCAACAACTCTTTTGTTGGCACATTTCCATACTTTGTTTCCTCCAAGTTTTATACCCCACGATAAATCATAGATTTAATATAAAGTATTTTTTTTGTTCCATTAATTATAAAATGAGATAAGTAAAACAACATAGATACTTACAAATTCCACAATTAATTTTTGATATGCCAACATATACTCACAACCCATACTTAACCCAATGTCAATCAATTCTTCTGATGGCTCTTCTTTGTATGTTAGCACATGTTTGAAGACATTAAAGGATGGATGTTGTAAAATAACTTGAAATATACAAAACTAAAATTTTAAGTTGTTATAAGGAAATAACAATTACTCACAAAATTTGCTATCAACCCTTTTCTTCCTTGTCGTCCTATTTTATGTGTTGAATGGGTTCCATTTTGTTTTGTTTTCTGTAAGAAAATACTTGAAAATTAATATTTATATGTACCTAATAGAAAAATTCAATGATTTCATACATATGAAACATGTTGTTATTGAGATGGCTCCTCCTGTAATGCAATTATGTCTATTTATTTTACCATCTCCTTGTACACTTTTTTGGACATTCCTACTGGCATATTTCGAATATCAGCTTGTTGATCCTTTGGGGTTTTCATAATCTTCCTCAAAAAAGTAACATGATAATAAATTGTTTTATATTGATATATGAAAAAGAAATATAACAATATTGATATTAATAAAGGAATGCTTTGTAGCAATATATACATATTCTAGAAATGAATTTTTAAGAATATTACTTTTTGAATTATTGTTTTTGTTGTTGGATGTTTTTATTATGGCAAGTCTAACAGGTCTCATTGACCATTACTCTAGAAATGATTCCCGTTAGTTTAGATATAACCTAGTTATTGGAATCATTGGAATGATTTATGTATTGTAAGTGGAAAGTACGTCTATACGTTCGTTCCACTATATACCTCATAGTTTTGTAAACGTTTTTCCCCCTTTCATTAACCTCCAACACCACTCTAGATGAGCTAAGGACCAATTCATCATCATTTACATCTTCTATAATTTTTATTTTCTTAGGACGACATTATGTCCCTTCGTTGTTGGTCCCTATAGAACATTAAACATATGTGAATTAATAGATTGTTTGAAACATGTTATCTAATATTCTTAAGTATAGTATTAATGAAAATTCAAAAAAGAACTCATATTGAATAGTAATTTTTCATTCACCTGATTCATCCTTTCGCAATTTTTCCATCAAGATTTTACGTTCTTCTGCACTTAGATCACAAAGAATCTTATCAAGCTTCCTCATTTTGTGGCTATGCATGACACACTGTTATGGTACTTATCGGTAAATGCGGACATAAAAAGATCTCCCTAGATCCACCTAGATATAGAACAAAATAGAACAGGACATGACGCTTTCCCTAAGCTCTAATCATTGAGTTTACTATCAAACGAAAGATAGGCGACATATCGTTTAAATATCGCTTCCTCTTGTCGTCGTCGTCATAGCTCCACTCCAGTGCTCCTATGATATTAGATCTGCAAGAGAACACAAGCCAACCAAAGTGAAAGAAATATATCATACTCAAAGAAAACCTAAGTATGTGATCAAGGAATCATACAATAAAATGAGATGAGTTTTATGGGAAAGAAACATATCACTATATTATAAATAATGAAAGTAGAGATTACAACCAAAGCCTTGATGTTGAAAAGACCCCTTCCAATGACCCTTTGCTCCAACACACACACTTGCTCCAAACTTGAATGAAGAAAATCCACAATGACTTGGTGAACTAAAATGAAGCTCTCAAGAATCACCCAATGCAGAATTCTCCATACAATCTTAGCCTTATTCAACCTTCATTAACCTTAGCCTTTTCCATGATAAATCCCTCTTTATATAGGGGAAAGAGATATGGTTAAAGAGATTAGGATGATCCCACCAAATCAGAGAAGCGAGTAGGATCCCAACCATACGGATGCCACCTCACTTTCTAGAAGATCCCCTTCTAGAACTTTCGTGAAGGTCGACCTTTTCTTATCCTTTTGGCATCGTCACATCCCATCTATAGAGCAACCTGCAGAGACATTGCAAACCATTTTTAAGGCGGAGTACGATGACCAGGCATCGTTGCACCCTACTTATGATGCAACCTGCGATGACCTTCCTTAATAGGGTGTTTTCGAAAAGGAAGCCAGTCACTTTCCTCATAGAGAAAGGCTCTTTTTGGGAACATGAACACATGTTGTCAGTGGATCACTAAGATGACCAAAATAATGTGTAACACACACACTAACCAATACATCTTAGTTAAACTTACATATAGTTCAAACATATTAATTTTGTATAGAATTTACAACGAACTTTCCTTTTTTTTCTTTTTTGAATGTGTTATCATTGTGTCGATCAAAATTTTTGTTACTTGAACTATTCTCACACATTTTTTTATCAATATACAACTTGTACCATTCAATACAAAATCTATTAAATATATTTTATAAATAAATCACATAATTTTCAGCTAAAAAAAAATAACAAATCCGGTTTCTGGTGTGCTTTTGTAATATGAAAGCATTGGTGTGTTTGATAAAAGAAACGCACCAACAAGAAAAAACAAATTTAAAAAAAATACTTTAAATTACAAAGGTGTGATTGTTGATTAAGGTTGGTTGTCATTGATGTCAACCCTTGAAGAAAGCCCCGTAGCACAAAGGTTTGGGTAATGGACCCAATATTCTTTGATGTAAATATGACTCATTATTGTTTTTTCATGGTTGATAAGAAGTAAATATG
>JZKD02S1814935.1:338263-360265 GCA_000966675.3 Picea glauca
ATGCAACTGGCCCAATCCTTTCCAGGATTTCAAACGGCCCACAAAATCTTGCTGCCAACTTGGCACAACTTCCCAACTTCAGGGAACTCCTGTTAGTTTTCACTTTCAGGAAAACATGGTCACCCACTTTGAATTCTCTGTGAGTTCTGTTACTATCAACGTAACTTTTCTGCCTGTCCTGGGCAGCTTTTAAATTCTATTTAATTCTTATCATTTGGTCTTCCATCTCTTTGAGCAGTTCTGGCCCAACTACTGCTTTGTCAGCTGGATTATCCCATCTCAGTGGAGTGTTGCACTTTCTTCCATAAAGTGTTTTGAATAGGCTCATCTTCAACGATGTATGATACCCATTATTGTAGGCGAATTCTACCAAATGCAAGTAGTCTTCCCACCTTGATGGTTTATCCATCACATACATTCTCAGTATGTCTTCTATTACTCTGTTCACCCTCTCTGTCTGTCCATCAGACTCAAGATGATACGTTGTACTAAAGTTCAGATTCGTTCTGAATCCCTTAAACAGTCCTTTCCAGAAATTCGAGGTGAATTTTGGGTCCCTATTAGACACAATTGTCTTAGGAATTCCGTGCAAGCGTGCCACTTCTTTTAAGAATATATCAGCAACATCTGTTGCCTTCTGAGTGGTTTTCAGTGGAATAAAATGGGCAGCTTTTGTAAGCTTGTCCACCACCACCATGATTGAATCATGTTGCTTGATTGTTCTAGGCAATCCTGTGATAAAATCCATTGTCACCACTTCCCATTTCCACTTAGGAATGGGTAAAGGCTGCAACAACCCTGCTGGGTGCCTACGCTTAGCCTTAAATTTCTAGCACTCCATACATATGGTGATGTATTCAGTGATTTCTTTCTTTAGACCTGGCCAAAAGTAATGGCTTTTGACTGCTACTACAGTCTTCTGATAACCAGGATGTCCAGCATACGTCACATGATGCATTTCTTTTAGAATTGCCAACTTCAATTCTTGGACATTAGGTATGTACACTCTATTTTTATATCGAAGTAATCCATCAACTTCCAAGGTGTAACTTTCCTTGGTCTGTGGTCTCTCACGCTGTTGTAGCTTTGCTACCAAACCTCTGTACCGCAAATCAGCATTTGCAGCTTCCAAAATTATGTCCTTAATCTCAGTCATGTACATGCTAATGTCTATAGCATGTAATTCATGCACTTTTTTGCTGAGTGCATCAGCCACCTTATTTTCTTTTCCTTTGATATGCTTGATATCAAAGTCATATTCACACAGAAACTCCAGCCATCTGGTTTGACTGGCATTTAAAGTTGGTTGATCAAATAAATACTTCAGACTGTTGTGGTTTGTTCTCAATTCGAATCTCCTTCCCATGAGGTCATGTCCCCATTTCCTCAATGTGTGGATGATTGTTGCTAGCTCTAAATCATGAGTGGCATAATTCCTTTCATGCTCTTTCAGCTTTTGGGATTCATAACAGATTACAAATCCCTCTTGGCTAAGAACTCCTCCCAGTCCCTCCTTACACGCATCTGTGCACACCACGAAATCCATATTTGGATCTGCAATCTTCA
Organism: Picea glauca; assembly: GCA_000966675.3. Taxonomy (NCBI): domain Eukaryota; kingdom Viridiplantae; phylum Streptophyta; class Pinopsida; order Pinales; family Pinaceae; genus Picea; species Picea glauca. Next base: position 339,830 of record JZKD02S1814935.1, read on the forward strand.
GGATTGGAGCGCTGGTTAACAGTTGCTTCAATCGCTGGAAACTACTCTCACACTCTTCAATCCACTGAAACTTCTTCTCCTTCCTTTGCAAGGAAGTAATAGGGTGAGATAACTTTGAGAACCCTGCTATAAACCTTTTATAATAGCCTGCCAAACCCATAAAAGATCTAACTTCTACCACATTCCTTGGCGCTGACCACTCGGATGGCCTCTACCTTTTCAGGATCCACAACGATCCCCTCTTCTGAAATAATATGTCCCAAGTAATGGATCTTCCTTTGATAAAATGAGCATTTGCTCAGCTTGGCATACAGTTGGTGTTCTCTCAACACTTGCAAAACCATTCTCAAGTGTTGTTCATGCTCTTCCTTTGACTTGGAATACACCAAGATGTCATCCAGGAAGACTATGACAAACTTGTCTAAATAGTCCCTGAATACACCATTCATTAAGCACATGAAAACAGCAGGTGTGTTTGTCAGTCCAAACGACACCACTATGAATTCATAATGACAGTACCTTGTTCTAAAGGAGGTCTTGCTGATGTCCTCATCATTTATTCTCACTTGGTGATATCCATATCTAAGATCTATTTTTGAAAATATTTTTGCATCCTTCAACTGATCAAAAAGATCATCGATCCTTGGCAGAGGATACTGGTTCATGACAGTTGCCTTATTCAACTGCCAGAAATCAATGCACAGTCTCAACGTCCCATATTTCTTCTTCACGAATAGGATGGGGGATCCCCAAGGTGACACGCTGAGGCATATGTGCCCCTTCTTTAGTATCTCTTTGAGCTGGAATTGCAACTCTTTCAGCTCTGGCATACTCATTCTATAAGGAGCTTTCGAAACTGGAGTTGCTCCTGGTATCAAATTTATAGAAAAATCGATGTCCCTCTTCGGAGGTAGTCTAGGTACCTCCTGAAATACGTCCATGAACTCTTTGAGTACCTCATGGTCTTCCATCTTTGAGACTACATCTCTGGATGCTTCTCCAACACGGGCTGCAAATAATTGGCAACCTTTCCTGTAACACTTCTTCAGCTGCATGGCTGAGATTTCTCTAACATCCACGGCTCCGGGAATTCCTTGGACTATTTTTCGATTTCCCTCTTCATCTAGGCATGTAAACCTCTTTTTGTGACAGTTCAGGAGGGCATGGTGTTGGTCCAACCAGTCCATCCCAATTAAGAAGTCATAAGAGCCTAAAGGAAGAATATTCATTTCAACCTTTGTGCTCAATCCTTTCATGTCCACTGAACAGGACTTAACCAATTCAGTGACCTTCCTCTTGGTCCATGTAGTCGACTGCACTAACCAAGACTTTTCATGTTTGCTCCTTGATAAATGCAAACTTTCCACCACCCTAGGATCTACATAACTATGGCTAGCCCATGAATCAATTAAAATAATTAGTGGTCGGTTGTTAATCATACCTTCCACTTCAATCATGTGCGATTGAAATTCTGCTTGCTTGTTGTCCAGGGCTGCGTAGATCCTTGGCATTCTGCTGCCCATATCCTCCACTATTCCATCTTGCTGAACAGTATGGACAGTTCTCACTTTATCTTTTCTATGGGGGCAGTCTTTGTACCTATGGTTCCCTTTACAACCCCAACACTCCATAGGTGGCGGTCTTGGAATTTGCTCACTCCCTTCAACTTTCCTAGGCTCTCTAAAAGATGACTGTCCCCAAGGACTGTTCCTAAAAAAGGGAGGCTTGTTTCCCTTCTGCCTCTGTTCCTTCTTAAACCTCTTCTGATCATCCCAAGCCTTCTGAAGGATAGGCCTTTCTCTTTGTTGTTCATACAAGAATTTCGCCCTTCTTATCGTTTCTTCCATAGTCTTAGGATCATCATATTGAATCTTATCACCGATGGAAGGTGGCAGTCCACTCAGATACCTATGAATCTTGACAGTCTCATCTTTGATGAATGGAACATACTTCAGCAGTTCCAATAAACTTTGTTCCTACTCATCAATGGTCATGTTGCCTAGCTTGAGTTCGAAGAACTCCTTCATCTTTCTGTCATAATATCTTTTGGTCGGGTATTTCTTCTCGAAATACCTCTTAAACTCCTTCCAAGTGATATCTTTCTCTCTGATGTGTTGCACTTTCACAAACTGATCCCACCACATGGATGCTTTTCCTTTTAGCTGGTACATCGCAATTCTTCCTTCTGCATGAGCGGAGTAGTTCTGTTGTTGGAAATATTTCTTCATGCCAAGCAACCATGTCTCGGCATCTTCCTCCTTCTTATGTTCTCCATCAAACGTTGGAGGCTTTATCTTGTTCATCTCCCCTTTCAATTCATCCTTTCCAGATTTTCACTGTTTTCTGGTAGGGGACAGGCTTGAACTATTGTGTGTTTCCCTACCAGAATGCTTTGGGGAGAGACGGTAATGTCTTCTACCACTCCTCGATCTTCTTCTCCTCTCAGGGGTTCTGACACTTCTTGATCTGCTTGTGTCACTCTCTTTTTCCAATTTCTTTTCTATTCTTTCCAGGCTCTTCAACATTTTTAAGTTGAATTGACCCTGTCGATCCCTGATTTTCATGAGCTTTCGGCTATCAGCTCGGCGAGCCTGGGCATCTTTCTACAATTTTTCAATGAGTTTCATCATACATCCTTCTTTATCTATCTCTTTTCCATGCCCATTAGAGGTTGTTCCTTCGACTCCCAAGTTGACATCCTTACCTTCTCTTTTGTCCTCTGAAATGGAGGAACTCCGCACCTCAGCACACCTGTCGCCCTTAAAACTTGTTACGGTTCTTCAGTATCCTATGGCTACGGGGCTTCAAGACTTTGGGTTTTCGGTACCCGGGAGTTCACTATGCAGTGACTCCTAACTCCTTGTCACTACAGTCCCGAAAATCCAAAATTTCGATTTACTTTATTCTTTGGGCCCACAGCACAGTTGTCGCCCTTCACCATAGTGGCGCGTGGTATGTTCAGGAGGTTCCACGTCTCCATCGGTGACGTCTTCGGGTCCCACTGCTCTCGCATGTCTTTTCAATTCTCTGGCACGTGGTACACATCCATGCACCCACGTCCATTCCAAGCAAAAATCCAATGGTTAGGTCCCCTCTCAGATCTACACCGCATATATTTTTGGCGTTTCGGGGTTTCGGGCATCGAGAGTTCATGCATCCCACATCTTGAACTTTCATTTGCCGAAATCCCGAATTACAGTTTACTATTTCACTTTGATCCGACGGTCAAATCCTCTCCTACGATCTACTGTGTAGATCATTTCGGGAATCCATGTTTCACTAACTCACGACTTGCGAACACAAGGGTCTTCCTTTTTCGTTTCCCAGGTGTCGAAATGTCGTCCGGCTGCCATGTGGTTTCCCCGATGGATGGTCCTGACGAATTTTTGGATTTCGCGTATCGCGATTTCCACATTCCTGTGCAACTCCAAAGGGTCTTTAAACCCTGTGCACATTCTCTAGATATGACGGTCACAAGGGTTTTCCTTCCCTTCCGAACAGATTCTAAGGCTCCAACACTTCTGGTGTGGAGTCCTCTCTCCCTGTGGCCATATACCACACCGGTTGTAGTTTCACAACACCGCTATACCTCCTGAACTTGTAAGCACATCAAGTAACTCCTTGACACATCTGGATCATTTCAGGGTCCGAAATCGGTACTCTAGACACAATTTCTCCTCACACCCTCGGTCCAAAGACCACTCAACTGGCCCATCTAGGCTCAGTGTCGAAACCCTGGCTCTGATACCAAATTGTATCACCACTTTTCTGTTACCAAGGCTTACTCGGTTTAATACCAAGTTGTAACACCACTTTTCACATAACTCATATAGGCATTATATAATCCACATGCATTTAAGCAAGAAATACATTTAATCTCAGAGTAAGCATAAGAATTATTACTAACATAAATAATCCATGGAATTAACATTAATCCAAATGCACAGCAGAATACATGATAATTATAATACATAGAGATACAGAAACATAATTAAAGCATCATCTGGTACTTATCTTAGAAATAGTAGTACTTCCACCAACCAAGTGCAGGCCTTCCACGAACCTCCCAGCCTCAGACCAGACTGCTTGTCAGCTCAGCAGTGGGTCACCCCCGAGTTGGGACTAAGCTCCACCCCCAAGGTAGGGAATCCTAAGCTAGGCTGAGGTTACAGGGAAAACACACAGTCACAAGGAAGGAATTCTCTCCCATGAACCACTCATGCTCACTGCCCAAAGACTCTCCTTCCCCACATGCATGTTCCACCCCAGGAGTATACACCTTCTTTGTCACCTAGACAATCCTTCGGCTGCTAATCTCCCTTGCCTTGGGTTACAGCAACAGACCGGACCGGAAGTCTCCGAGCTCTGTGGCAGCTACAGGGTTCCTTCCAGGAGTTCTCTCCTTCCTTTGCACACTCTCTCACCTGGAGAGAATCGCTCACAGGCCAACAACCTATTCTTCCAACCTCAATCACCTCTCTCACCTCGAGAGAGTGTTGTACAACTGGCCAACAAGCCCCGCGCAATCCAGCACTGCATTGCCACAACAACCAACGGGGAAAACATACACAGGCTTTCCAACAGGTTCAACACTGGTGGATGGTCTCACAGACATGGCTTGGGGATAGAGATTCCACACACAGGCTCAATCTCTTCAGATAGAGAATGTCTCAGCTTTCTAGAAATCAACACAGACTTTTCCCACGATTTTGGAATTGCACGAGGTCTCTTGCCAAGGTCGGACGGGTTCACGCTTAGAAGATCAGGTGGAATGTAGGAGGAACCCACATAGCAGTCGATGGGAATGGAAGTCGAACCCCCAACGTGGATCATCTCAGCCCTTTTATTTGCATGCGCCTGGGTTGACACTTGTCACCCATGCAACTGCATGCATTCCTTCAGCACGCATTCCTTCCATTTGAAATTCACATGTCATTCCAAAAGAACTTAGGATAAAAACATATTAATCACATGTCTTTTGGAATAATATTAAATTATTATTCCCAAGCTTAAGCCCCTAGGCTCAACACTTAGCCCCCTTTTCCCACCTTCCAGCCCCTAATTCCTTGCCCACTCTGTGGAAGCTCAGTCCCCCATCACTCATTCATCGTGATCGGTCTGCACGCGGCGGTGTTTATATTTTATTACTATGTTTCATACATACAGGTACAAAATCAGGCCCTTGGCCTCCAACCCTTAGGCTCTCTGGCCTAACAATCACATAAGCCCATCGGCTTATACAAACTTGGCTCACCAACCTATAACACATATTTACAATTCATTTCATACATCAGACTTACAAAGGGTTCGATCTTGGGGACACTACATCAGGAATATCCTCATCCGCATCTGATGGAGGAGGAGGAATGTCCCTAATGAATGTGACACTATCTACAAAATATATGGTACACAACAATAATTAGACATTTTCATTAAACAATTTAATAAAATAAGTTAAATAACGCGTTAGAATTAATTTTATTCTAATTAAGTAAGACAATGAAATGAAACTAGATTAATTTAAACAAAACACTAATATTACCTCTAGCATCTGGTGGTTCAACTGGTGTGAAGAGGATGTCCAGACATCCTTTTCAATCTAACCCTACGTAAGGACATGACACCATCATGAGCATGTGATCAACCTCACTAGTTAGTATCCCCAGTGTGTCAGTGGAAATCCTGGCCAGAAACTTTGGTTGGCCCCTCTTGGGCATCATCTCACCCCACATGTGCATCTGCATCTGATTCATCGGCCTAGAAGGCTGACGGAAAAAAGTAGGCCTCGTCTCCGGAAACCTCTCAAAAAATAAACAAAACAACTCTAAAGAAAAAGGAAAGTTCGCCCTCCCATGTTATATCATAGCACAACATCCATCTAGAGCTATACAAAACTGCCACAAAAAAATGGTAGACCATCTAATATGTCATGGCCTTTGTACCAAAGAATCAACATAATACAAAAGAGTGCAACTAATATGCTTCCCATAACTAGAAAATTGTCCAATGATCGTCACTAACAGTGAGAGGCACCTAACCTCCTCTGCAACGAAAGAAGTGATCTGTAGTTATCCACCTGACACCTAAAAATCAGCTGGAGAAAGCACATCAGCCCCAATATATATCTGAGACTACATGAACCGACTCTCTGCTACAACATCGACTGGGACATCAAGGAACTGGGGAAATCCACCCCTCTCCCGAATAGCCCAGTGATAAAATATATATCCTCCTCAGTGGGTTGGTACCACTGATCAGGACCGACATGGAAATCATGTTGACGGACATCCCATCGACAGATCAGCTACACCAAGAACCTGGATTGCCCCTTCAGGGATGTAGCCTCCTCATAGTACTTAAGGAGGCATACATTCCTCAAGAGGACTTGGTTCGTTGCAATAATAGGGCGAGGGTACAAATCCCTCTCCCTCTCCCTCGCCTCCCAATATCGTACAACATTGTATAGGTCAACCCTCTACTCTTTTTGTTGTTGTTGCTCTCTTCGCTAATGTCTCTGCATGATTAACATATAAAATACATCAGCCTCATACATAAAACATTAAAAAAAAATAGTAAATGAGAAATTTATTTATAAATACGGAAAAATAACTTTCTTCAAAAAATAAGTAAATTTCATCACCGGTGCGCCCAAAAAACAGTCAAGCACCGCCCGCAGTGCATATATTACTTGTGAGCACCGTCTACGGTGCGCACATGTAACATAACGCACCGTATAAAAAAAATTATAGTATTATATGTGGTACGTTGTATAAACTTACCACATCGGTGCGTTAAGGTTAACTGAGGCACCGACTAAAATAATAAAAACTTAAAATCCTAAAGCACCGTAAAACCATTTTTTTGGTAAATTGTTACCACAGTGCGTAGCCTTTCTCGACATGCATCAGTGTGTTACAGGAAAGGCAACACACCACACCAATATTTGTTTTTAAAATTATTAATTACGGTACTTTGGCATTTAGGCTCTATTTTTTTATGGTGTTGCATTGGGTAATCATTAACGCATCAGTGCGTAAGTTTACCAATGCGCCGATTAAAATAATATATTTGATTTATGTGATGTGTCATTTAACGTAACACCCTAGTGCGTTAACGCTATTTCAATGCACCGCAAAAAATCAGCTATATTATTTTAGGCGTTGCGTCGGTAAAATTACGCACTAGTGTGTTAAAGTTTACCCAGTGCAATGGTGTGTTAGAGTTTACAAACGCACTACTGAAAAAATTAGGCATGGTGTTTTGGTGCACCCTGTAAATTTTCAGGGTGCACGGTCCACAGTGCAAGACGGACTTGAACGAACTGCACAGAAAAAAAAAAAAAACAGTGGAAATTTAACTGAATTTCGAATTTTAATCCACTGAATTTTAATTTATAAAGAAATAAAGACATTACCTAGACATTTCCTCATCGGGGAGGTATGGTTTCCACGTAGTCCAAAAAACCAAATTTTCCCACTGTTTGGTAAAATTCGAAAGCCACGCACTGAGAAACGAACAGAAGGAAGGAAATTAAGGGAATCATCGATGACAATGCACTTTAGAGAGGCAAAACTTGAACCAGTGCTTGAGAGCTCTACAGCACTGAAAAGGGTAAAATTGAATTTTACGACTGGTAAAAAGAATTTATTTAACCTTGTTACAGTGCGCTCGATTATTAGACACACTAGTGCATCAGTATTTAATTATCACACTGGAGTATATAATTTTTTTAAATAACCCTACCATGATGCGCCATTTTTTAGAGAAACGGTGTGCATCGATGTGTCAGTATTTAAGTAGCGCACCGGAGTATATTTTTTTTTAAATAACCCTACCATGGTGCGCCATTTTTTAAAGCACCGATGCATCCATAGTATAAAACACATTAGTGCATTATGTATTTATAAAATCACCGTAAAAAAAAATCTACTAAAACCTCCACCCGCTTGCCTCTACTAGCAACGGATTTTTGGGCTATTTTTATTGGGGCTTCCACAAAAACCTCCGCTATAGGGTCTTTTCCTTGTAGTCTTGGTTGTAGATTTAAGGGCTATAAATCAAGTTAACATTCCCACCTATCTCAATTATCCCAATGATATTTGAGATGTTTTTGTGAGGATCATCATTATTCCTCGCATCAACAAGACCTTAATTGTGATAAGAAGAAAAAACTAGTGAGGGGTCACGTCAAACGATATCCTATATGTGTTATTCAAAGATAGGGAAAATGGTTCCATTATTTATTCTTCATTCTTCTATTCTTCATTTTTTCTCTCTTATTTAATAGACCAACTCATTGTTATTTGGAGCTCTAACATGGAAAAACAATTCTTGGTTTTCATTCTTGTCACGAGTTATGTTATCTTACCATTTGTGGAGGATGTTGACAAAGGAAGGAAGAAGGGAAATGTGTTGACATGATAGGTACTTATCTAGGAGGTTTGTATTGCTTCCCATTCTCTGGCATAGTAGCAGCTAATAGAGTTGAATACTAGCTTCAATATAGTTAGAGTCAACAAAGAATGCCCAATATTATGGGAAAGAAGGGCCTCCTATGGATTAATCAAGCCAAGATTGCTTTGTGTCATGGTTAGACCCAACAATGTTATTTTGTCTTGTGTATTCATTTGATCTTGCTATCCATCTAGGATTTTTGTTAGGTGTTAATTGTTATTCACAAATCAAATTATTTGGGTTTGGATAGAGAGAGTATTTTCCCTTATCATGTGTAGGTCTTCATCTTAGGAGTGGCTCTACATAAGGAGAGCTAATTTTTGGGAGGAAAATCCCTCAAGGTTATTCATGTGTGGACTTCGAGCATATAAGTATATGTTCATGAGTACTTGTTTTATATCCTTTCTTTTTTTTTCTTTTTTTTTTTCTTAGAGTAATTATTATATAGGTGCGGTGAGGAGAATGTCTCAAATATTCTTTAGATCAATTCTTGCATATGTAGACCCAGTGATAGGTTGAACATTCATAATGTATTTACCATTGTGAAATGACTTTGGCTTTATGTTTCATATAGTTTAAATGGGATACTATTGATTTTGTTGCTATAAAAGTTTAAACAAGATGCATATTGTGTTAGGGATAGAAAATCTAGAACCATATGTCCAAGGAAAGGAAATGGATAGATTGGAAATAAGGGGAAGGGGAAAGAGTGGAAAAGAGTTGATGGAGAAGGAAAGGAAACAGAAAAATAAAAAAAATGTCAAGAGGGAGAAAAACATGAAAAGATGGCAAGCATGAAAGGAAAGGAGATAGAAGAGGCGCCAAGGAAACATGTAAAGGAGGGGTAAGAAATCTACAAAAAACAAATGATACGATTTTTTAGGGTGATTGATAATGGGATGCCAATTTTGGTTTTGTTTCTACCCATCTTCTTGGTTAACAATAATGGGATTTTTTTTATCTTGAAATCATTTCTAATGATCCTATTAGAATAATGTTTATTTTTTGTTAGGATATGAGTTTGGTCAAAACATCTGTGATGTTTGGTGTGGTAGGAATGTTCTTCAATAGCAAATTTGGAGGTCTCATTATGGCTAGTGTCGACAATATCTTCTCCTCCATTTTGTTAGCACTCTGTAATTTTCCCAAGGATGAGGAGGCAATCACTGAGGTAACATCAAACCACTTGGAGTCTTGGATCTATCCCTCCAGGACTCAGAGAGGGTTCTCTTTGTTTGATATAGCTTTGTTTGAAGGGGATGTCAGGCTAGTTATGAAGTATAAGGTTTGTTTCTGGATTTGGTATATTTGGAAGATTGAAAACTCGAATTTACATTAGGCCATGGGGAGTTCCTTTCTGAATATGGATCTATCTCAAGTTTATAAGGTTGTATCCACAGGGCAGGATAGTAATACTATTGGATCTAATTGAATCAAATGAAAGTGAAGAAGATGGAAAGAAGGGAAAGTCCATCAAGCAGAGGAGCAGCTAAGAATTCCTCTACTCAACTTCAGATGAATAACATGTAGATCGCTAAAGACTAGAAACAGAGTGCACGAAACAAATTATGTTCATTGACTTCCTTTAAACGATTAGAAACAAAAAACAAAATTATTACAGAGTAAGATAAACAGTTACCCATGGAGGAAAAACATCACCAGGGAGTCTAACACAAGAATCCTGCAGATAAAACCTCTTTATTGTTGGTAGATTATCTGGAAAGTTACACAGTATCCCCTATGGGGCATGAATAAAAATATCAACAATAAAACCACAATACTTCGAATTCATAATATTTATATAATTTATTTCCAAAGATCTGGTCATCAATGACCATGATATTACTCCAGAAAAATCTAAACTGACAGTGTCTTTGACCACTGCTTGTGGATGTTTCTGAAAAAATTGTTCTTGAATATCTGGAGATGATTGGGTGCATGTTGATTCTCTATTGATAGGTTTCTTGTATCATCTGACATATGGAGTTATGTTGAAACTATGCCTACGAACTCTGCCACCTATAAGTTCACTGCTTCCCGAAATTCTGAAAAAATAGGGTCAACGGAAGTGTCCTTTTATCCTACTATGAGATGTCTGTGTAAAAACGGGGGGAGGATTTTGTATATGATCTTGTTTTGAAGAAAAAACTCTTTCGGTTTTTCCAAATTCATCACCATATCTATGAAAAATCTCCCGCAAAATCATGACCAAAACAGGAAAAAATGGAAGCCTGAAAAATAGGGCTCAGAGATGGCTTTGATTCTCCCAATTTCTGACACCTGTGTAAATTCTGGGAGAGTTTTTTGTTCTTCAACCCGTTCTAAACAAAAATAATCTCTCAGATTTTGAAAATTCGTTATTTTTTTCCCATAATCTCTCTCGGAAGATGAAGTGTTGAACTGGCGAAAAAAACGGTTTTATTTTTGGAAGGGCGGTTTTGGAGGAAAGGTGGTTTTCGAACCCCCTGGAGTGGTAAGTGGTAATGGGAGGGGGGTCTGAGTTCACCATAAGGTGACACCTGTCCCATGGTAAACCACCTACTCGGACCCCCTTTTGGTTGAGTGACATAAGGGGGGGATCCGAGTTATATGGGGGAGTATGGTTTGCAAACTTAGGATATAATTTATTTTGTTTTTTTTGTTTTTTGTTTTTTTTGGTTTTTTTTTATTTTATTTTATTAATTTTGTTTTGTTTTTTAATATATGTATTATGTTTTTCCCCGAGGTGTAGGACAGTCGGTGACGGAGTGTGTTGTTAAGCCACTCCGTGATGTTAAAGTCACCGGTTCGAAACCTGCGGGGACAAAAAATCCAACCATGTTAAGGGTTGGTGTGGGTCAGGCCGAGTGTGATCCCCGGGTGATTTTGACGGCTTAGATGCCCTTGAGTCGCGGTTTCTCAAGCCACAGGTTAATCCCGATGCCAACAGGTTCAGCCAAATTAACAAACAAAAAAAATATATATGTATTATGTTTTATTTATTTTATTTACTTTTTAATTAATGTTTTATATTATTGTTTTATTTTTTAATTTGTTTTTAATTTATATGTTTTATATATGTTTTGTTTTATATATTTTTATTTGGTTTTATTTTTAATTAATATTTAATTCTAATAAACTAACCTAACTTTAAACAAACTATCTTAATTATTAATTTATTATTAATTTATTTATTATTAATTTATTTATTATTAACAAGACTAACCTATTTTATTAATCTAACTACATTAATTTAATTACTAACATTATTAAACTATTGTTTGTTATCCTAAGTTTGTTTATGCATGTAGGGACGAAAACGGTGGAGGGGTGAAAAAATGGAGGTTGAGGGCATGAAGGGTGCAACAGGGTGATGAAGGATCGGGCGAAATGTATGGAGGGAGAAAAGGAATAAACCAAGCCCAACAAGCCAGATGTCTTCATCACGGGAGAAACGCCAAATAAACAGTTGAAGAATCACGTTACCTATGATTATAGTACCCCAACATAGGCTCCACCTGGGGATGACATCTCTTTCGAGAGGTGATGAGAACCATTGAACTCTGAACATGTAGACCAATGCATTAACCTTTGGGATGATCCCAAAATCTGCAACCTGTACCTGTTCCAAACTTGACTGAATCTTTTGTAACCGAAAATCAATTGATCACCTATTCCAAACTTGACTAAATCTTAAAAGCAACACTGAAATGAAATGAAAAGTGTGCTTGCCCAGCAAGCTTATTTGCACACTGTAAATATGATCATTTAAAGGATGTTGATCTGAGGATCTTATTTTTGTACATATATCCTATTATAACCTTAGAATGCTTGACCTTAATCAATATGAAATATCCAATATAACCAATCAAATATTGGATTTGATACCTTAATTCTTTCATTGTTTTTTACCAAACTCAGAACTGAATTTGTTAAGGGTACTTGAAAATGATTGTGAGCCTAGTCTTCATCACAGGGAGCTTGGTAAACCTGCAAAACAACAAAAATGCTAGAAATGGATTCTTTCTTTGTGATGAAAAAATTATCCATATAGATATCTATAGGATCAAGATAAACTTGACCTATTTCTTGGTATTCCAATTTAACCAACTCAACTTCATGATTTGATGTTGTATTTATGCTATTTACATCCTCATGCACTTCTTGACATGGCTTCAATGTTTTTGATGGGATTTGAAATGATACTTCTATTGAACACAATGATGAAGCTGGTTTTTTTATCATATCAAAATCATAAATGTTTTTCAGCCCATGACTAGCAAATGAAACAGGACTCTGTCTCCATGTGTCAACCAATACCTCTGTTATTGGATCTTGTAGCAAATGAGGTAGTTGTTGCATTGGCTCTAATGAAACTTTATAATCTTTCTTGTATTCATCATTCAAAATGTGATCAAAATTCCCTTTCAAAATCTGACATGAATTGGAGCATAATGGTATAGAATCAAAATGGATCAATTCATCATATGTTACCAACTCTAAGCCTGCATCTGAGATTTGACATTCAACATGACTCAAGGGTTGCACCTATGGATCTAAAACAGGTTCTTTATCATCCATGATTTGCTCATCTGATTGGTAAGAGAGTTCTCCATTCCTACTATTGACAATTTGCTTATAATTTTCTCTCAGAAATGAGGCAAAATATAAGGGCAAGGATTTTGCACTTACTTGAAAACTTTATGCACTGTCCTCCTTGTTGTCATGATTAATATGCAACTGTTGATTTTCATCCTTGAGCTGTAACTGAACTTATTCCTCCCAACCGTGTGTTATTGATTGCTTTGAACAGTCAACATCAATTTCAACTATATCCTCATAATACTTGGGTGAATTGTCTTTGTAAGTAATGTCATCAAACATATACATTAAATCAGTTAATTGTTCCTCTACAAGCTGATTTTGAGCTTCATCTTTGACCATATTATGAAATAATCCTCTTATGTTTTAGGATGCCAAGGATGAGCTGCAAACTATTTGAGATCAATGATCTTTTTCTTTTCTAGAACTAATGAAACATGTGATCTTTGAAGAGCAAGTTCATCTTTTCTACTAATCTTCTGCATCATCTCTTTTACAATGTTTGCCAGAACATCTTGTTTCACTTCTGAAGATGTCATTTGTTCCTTTTATGTTCTATCTTTCTCTTCTTCCCTTAGCTTGGAATTTTTATTCAACAAATTAGCTTCCACATCCACTACAATGTTTTTCATTTCTTCAAGGGTTGTAGTGTTCCGTTCTCTTAATTGGAATGCCATCTCTAGATCAAATGCATCTAGGTAATGCAAAAGGGATAATCCTGGGGATGGCCTTATATCAACAGGCATTGCATGATACACCTTATTGAACCTGGATGAAAAGTGATGCACTGTCTCCCCTAGTTGTATTTTTAAATGGTCATATTCTTCTAAGATGATAAAGACATTTCCCCTGATCACCCATCTATCTAGGAAAAATTTCACAAATTGATGAAAATTATCAATGCTTGCAGATGGAATATTCTTAAACCAATTTTTAACTTTACCTTGCAATGATAGGGCAAACATCCTGATATAGACATCATATTCTTCCACCTCAAACAGATCAAGAAAATCCTCAAGACTTTAGATGTGCTTTTCAGCAGTGACCTTCACATTTTCTCCATCAAACCTAGGCAAATTATTGCTATAATTGGCAGGGAGGTCATGGAGAATAGAAAGTAAAACCAAAGGCTTGTATCTGTCTGGGAATTTTACAGTTATAGGAGGTAAAGCAGAGGGATTATAACCATCTGGAGGTTTAGTAAGAGTAGGAGATAAAGCACGAGGCTTATGTCTCACTGGGCTTTCTACAAGTGTATCTGGGATGTGCCCGGGTGTATGAGTATGTACATGATCTACAACTTGGGGCCTAGTCTCTTGAGGCTCATCAATTTGAAAATGATCAATGTAAAATTCATCAATGTACTCTTGACCATGATCAGAATAAGATAGAACATAATTACAGATAAAACTAAATATGTCTTGAATATAATGTGAGCTTGAATACCTGATCCTTCCAATTTGCTTGGTCATGTTTTAGGTTCTTCCTCCAGTGGAGTCTCTAAATTGGAAATGATCTGGATTCTATTAGAGTCTCCAGGAGAATGATTTCATCCTTCTTGTGTCTGATCATTGTCCACCATTAGTAATAATATCTGGAACTTGTTGTGCTTTCTAAGGAATAGTCCCCAGTATGGTTGCCACTATGTTAGCACTATGTAATTTTCCCAAGGCTGAGGAGGAAATCACTGAGGTAACATCAAACCACTTGGAGTCCTGGATATATCCCTCCAAGACTCGGAGAGGGATCTCTCTGTTTTATATAGCTTTGTGTGAAGGGGATGTTAGGCTAGTTATGAAGTATAAGGTTTGTTTTTGGATTTGGTATATTTAGAAGATTGAAAACTCGTATTTACATTGGGCCATGGGGTCTGCCTTTCTGAATATGGATCTATCTCAGGTTTATAAGGTTGTCTCCACAGGGAAGGATTGTAATATTGTTGGATCTAATTGAATCAAATGAAAGTGAAGAAGAGGAAAAGAAGGGAAAGTCCATCAAGCAGAGGAGCAGCTAAGAATTCCTCTACTCAACTTCAGATGAATAACATGTAGATCACTAAAGACTAGAAACAGAGTGCACAAGACAAATTCTATTCATTAACTTCCTTTAAACAATTAGAAACAGAAAACAAAATGATTACAAAGTAAGATAAATAGTTACCCAGAGAGGAAAAACATCACCAGGGAGTCTAACACAATAATCCTGCAGATAAAACCTCTTTATTTATGGTAGATTATTTGGAAAGTTACAAAGTATCCCCTGTGGGGAATGAATCAAAATTCAGAAGTATTTATACAATTTATTTCCAAAGATCTGGTCATCAATGACCATGATATTACTCCAGAAAAATCTAAACTGAAAGTATCTTTAACCACTACTTGTGGATGTTTCTGAAAAAATTGTGCCTGAATATCTGGAGATTATTGGGTGCATCTTGATTCTCTGTTGATAGGTGTCTTGTATCATATGACATATGGAGTGATTTTGAAACTGTGCCTACGAACTCTGCCACCTGTAAGTTCACTGCTTCCTGAAATTATGAAAAAATAAGGTCAACGGAAGTGTCCTTTTCTCCCACTATGAGATGTCTATGTAAAAACGAGGGGATTTTTTGTATATGAGCCTGTGTTGAAAAAAAAAATCCTTCATTTTTTCCAAATTCATCTCCAGCTCGCCGAAACATCTCCCGCAAAATCATGACTGAAATAGGAAAAAATGGAAGACTGAAAAATAGGGCTCAGAGATGGCTTTGATTCTCCCCATTGTTAACACCTGTAAAATTACGGGAGAGGTTTTTGTTCTTCAGCCCCTGCTAAACAAAAACCTCTCTAGGATTTTGAAAATTCATTCTCGTTTTCCCGGAATCTCTCTCGAAAGACGAAGTGTTGAACTGGCGAAAAAATGGTTTTATTTTTGGGAGGGCGGTTTTGGAGGAGGAAAGATGGTTTTCGGACCCCCCCTAGAATGGTAAGTGGTAATAGGAGGGGGGGGTCTGAGTTCACCATATAGTGACACATGTCCCATGGTAAACCACCTACTCGGACCCCCCTTTTGGTTGAGTGACGTAAGGGGGGGGGGTCTGAGTTATATGGGGGAGTATGGTTTGCAAATTTAGGATATAATTTATTTTGTTTTTTTTATTTGTTTTTAATTTTTGTTTTTCGTTTTGTTTTTTAATTTTGTTTTGTTTTTTAATATATGTATTATGTTTTATTTATTTTATTTACTTTTTAATTAATGTTTTATATTATTTTTTTATTTTTTAACTTGTTTTTAATTTATATGTTTTATAATTTTGTTTTATATATGTTTTGTTTTATATATTTTTATTTGGTTTTATTTTTAATTAATATTTAATTCTAATAAACTATCCTAATTACTAACTTTAAACAAACCAACTTAATTACTAATCATTAATTAATTATTAATTTATTTATTATTAACAAGACTAACCTAGTTTATTAATCTAACTACATTAATTTAATTACTAACATTATTAACCTATTGTTTTTTATCCTAAGTTTTTTATTCATGTAGGGACGAAAACGGTGGAGGGGAGAAAAATGGAGGGCAAGGGCATGAAGGATGCGGCAAGGTGATGAAGGATCAAGGGAAATGGATGGAGGGGGAAAAGGAATCAACCGAGCCCAGCAAGCCAGATGTCTTCATCATAGGAGAAATGCCAAATAAACAGTTGAAGAATCATGTTACCTATGATTATAGGATCCCAACACATTTGATAATCGTATTAACTCTATTCAAAATCACCCATATCTAATCATTCAAACTTATCCTTATCCTTAAGAATCTTTTTCTAAGTTACCTTACTCTTAAAACTACCCTCCTAATCTTCAATCCATTAATCCTATTATAAAACCCACATTTTCCTTTCAAATATCCATTGATAACTCCTCCAATATTGTTACCCATCTTGTTACATATCCTTCAATAACTATAATAATAATAATAACAATAATATCACCTCTACCTCTTACCATTACCTGAAATCTCCCATGGTATTAAACCTCTCAAACATTGAAATTGATCTTCCTACCAAAAGACTATTAAAAAAAGGATGTAATTTTTACATGACCCCAAATCACCTTATTTATGAGGAAATCCTCTACAACATCAAATCCAATATTTGTTCCCTTCCTTTCCACCATCATATAAGATTTCTCCTACATCCTAGGATATGCTAAGCCCATAAAATATAACCTATCAAAATATTAATTTGTTTCCCTTAAGGTTTCCAGTGACAATCCCTCCATCTTTGTATTGAAAGATGATAAACACATTTCAACTATGATTGTGAAAACTAGTAGTTATACCTCAAAACTGCTAGATCTCTTTTCATTTAGCGCTTATTAAATCATTAATCGCAACCCCATCAACTACATCACTAAAAAGGTAAAAAAAAATCCATTAATTATTGTTTTATGGGTGTTATTTTCAAGAAATAAGTAATCCCTTGTGATCTTGATATCCCTAGTATTTACATTCAACCCCAAATCCACAAAAATTTTGTTCCTCTTAGACCTATTGCTAGCACCATTAACTCTCCTACCTATGCCTTGGAAATATTTTAATCCAACAACCTCCAACCTATTCTAGTGCATTCATCCACAATCATGTAATACTCTTTTTCCATTAATAAGATTTAGGATATTTGAATTGACTAATATCCCCCTTTGAAATGATTTCCTTATTCACCAAAATTCTTGTTCAAGATGTCATTGAAATTATTTCTAATTTCACTAACTTTGATACTACCAACCTTTTCAAAATCTACATGAATTTACTTTATTTTCCTATAGAGGCAATGTCTATGAGAAATAAAAAGGCATTGCTATGGGTCCCCCCCTTTCCCCTATCATAGCCAAATTATACATGGAACATTTTAAGAATCAATCCCTCAATTCCTATCCCTTCAAACTCAAATGTTGGTAATTAATTTTTGGTGATATCATTTTACTACATGGCCCCTCCTCTTTGAATCAATTTGGACTATATGAATAAAATTTTGAACAAAATCCAATTCACGAGGTAAATCCAAAATGGTAATAGTATCCCTTTTCTAGATGTCCTCGTCACCAAAGAAATCGATGGTTCCATTTCCCACCAAGTCTACAAAAAGAAAACCCATACTGGTAGGTATCTTCATGCCCAATTACGCCATCACCTAGGACAAAAATTCATTGTTCAAAACACCTTAGTCATCAAAAACCTATGTAATTATGACAAAAAACACCTTTAACAAGAAAAAACACATCTTAGAAAATCCCTCAGACTCGATGGCTATTCAAATTCCCATATAACCAAAGCTTTCCAACCTAAAACTCAACATTTCCTTAGGGACCTTTTGATAGGGAAAAATTCTGATTTCCAATAGTAGGAGTTCTCCCTAGGAAAAAGTCTCAGTTTGAATTTAACCTATTTGGTGTAGGGAATGTTGGCAAATATTTAACAGACAGTGCATGCTTGTTTGCTTGTCATTGATGGAAAGTACAACAATGAAGATGGCATGAGTACAGAAAGTATGTAATAGATGGGCATTATAAGAAGACGTTGCAGAGAAGATTCGAATAAGCTCAGAAGAGATAGTGCAGAGGATGGTTGGCAGATCATCGATGGAAAAATCAGAGTAATCCGAACAAAGTAAGCTCGGGAGGAGAAGCAGCATTTCTGATCGTTGGATCCCATTCTAATTCTTGAAAGAAGGAGGACCGTTAGATCTTATTGTAGACAAGAAGAACGCACAGAAGAGGAGGGCAGATCTCAGGTGTCATATCTGAGCATAAGTTTCGATCATCGTTGGATCAGGGAGAACCTACACGTTCATTAAAGTGCAAGGAGAAGTGGGCTCACAAAATCCCGAAAGAAGGAGGACCATCCATATTCAAGCAGGACACGTGGCAAAATATCATCATGTCGTTGACTGGAAAGTCAAAGGAACAGGGTTCCCTAACCTCTCAAATTCGCGATATGCGAAATCGCGAAACTATCTTAGCCGTCAGATCGAGGTTTGTTCTGGACCGTTGATCTAGCTCCATCTCAGACTCTCGCCTATCACGACTTGGAGTGATGAGAACCTCCATCTAAGGAATAGCAAGATGCGAGATCGTGAAAAAATCAGGACCGTCGGATCACCAAGAACGTGGACCATTGCTCTGAGCTCCATCTCGGAGCTTTGCCTATCGCAACTTGGAGAGGTAAGAAACATAACCACCAAAATCGTGATATGCGAAATCGTGATTTAATCGCAGCCGTCAGATCAAGGTGTGATCTGGACCATTGATCCGATTCCATTTCAGAGTTTCTCGAATCGTGACTTGGAGAGGCAAGAAACATAACCACTCGAACGTTGAAATCACGAAATGATATGAGCCATTGAATTAAGATCAGATCTAGACCGTTGAATCATAGGAAAAGTCACTGACTTGGAGTCAACGGAGCATGGTGTGGAAACTCGCGAGATACGAGATCGCGATAAGATCTGGACCATCGGATCTATGGAGATTTCATCCGTCGATCAGACTCGATGAAGTTTATAAACTCGCAAAATATGAAGCACCTTTTGGCACAGCCTATGGTCACTGTTGGTGGTCATGAGAAGGGAAGGAGTCAGTTCAGATAAGCTCCATTTCAGGGTTTCAGGGATCACGACTTGGAGAGTCGAGATGCCTCATCTCTAGATTCATGAAATGCGAATTCGTGAAAAGCACTTTATGCATAAGCGCTTGGTCATGGCCATGGTCATATAGAGGAAGGAGCTAGCGCAGAAAAGCTCTGTATCAGAGTTTCGGAGATCGTGACATGAAGTGTCGAGACACTTGGCCACAGGAATGCCGAAATGACGAAACCCGATTTAAAGGAAAGATTAATAAAGTTCATCCAACGATGCAGATAAACTTGAATATGATTGAAGGTCTATTGTTCTCTCTCACAGTTAATTCATCAGTTACGAATCAGTTAGAAAAACTGATTCATGATTCCTGATCGGTTGGCGTTTCAGTTGCTCAGACGGTTTTTCTTTTGCCTAAGAAGATGCGAAGTGTAATTGTTGTGGGTGTGGTGCATAAAATAAAAAGATACAGACTATGTGTGGTTGGTTGTTCTGGACGAAAAATGAATTAAACTATAAGAAAGGGAAAATCACAAGATGTGCAGTGTGAGACTGAAAATATGCGCAGTGTGAGATAAAATTCAGAGAAGAGTAACATATGAGGAAAAGACTTGAAGCAGAGCAGAATGACAGAACAAGTTGAAGCAGAGCAGAATTGCAAAACAGACAAAGGAAGAGAAGAATTGCAGAACAGTTAGAAGAAGACCAGATTTACAGAACAGAGAAGAAGTGGTAAGAATCGATTTATCTATGTAGTTGGTTGTTTATTTATTCAT
>JZKD02S1814935.1:360275-380225 GCA_000966675.3 Picea glauca
CTCACATTGAGTTGGTGCTCAATTATAGATGATGTACAAAACTTAAAAGACTGCCTATCATTTCGAAGAAGAAGAGGTTTTCTCCCTTTATGGGTTTCCTCGTGAAAATATGTCTATGTGTATACCTTATGTGTGACTGATGCTCATTACTTTTATTGTCCATATGATGTATAATGTTGATGATCACTTGAAGAAAGATTAAGAATGTATTAATAGACTTAAAATTGTTTAAGCACAATAACAACCGATTCACCCCCCCCCCTCTCAGTTGTCTTAGTAATTTCAACAAGGAACCCATCTAAATTATGGCCTAGCAACCATTATTGATTTAGGGTTTTACTGGTTGTGGCTCGATCCACTGTTTAGGGTTTTCAACTGAAATAAATCAAAACACAACTAAAATAATAAGAAAGATGAAAAATATGAATGCAAATTCAGGTTCCTGGGCTTATATAACAGAACAAGAAAGACACAAAGCCAATAGAAATATAAAGAAGCAATAGAAAGGAAATAGTTCACATAATTACTATTATGTATATTCTAAATCACTAACAGTTTTCCTTAAAAAGATTACAAATAGGACTAAAAGTGAGATCTTTATTCCAAACCAACAAAAATACTAAAACAAGAGAGAGCAAGAACAAGTACCAGAAGTGAGAGTAATCTACAGCAAAAGCTACCCATTTTCATTGCCTTCTAGTATAGCAATAAACAACAAGAATAGCATGTACTTGAATCATAGTTGCAATAGTAATCTCTAGAAACAATTTGGGCTAGTAATTGCTTCTCTCGTTGAAAAATAAAAGATAGCTTATAGTAAAGGGGGGGGACAGTAGTGGCTTCTCTTTAGAGCAAGATAACCTCTATTCTCAAAGGGGAAAAGGTTCAATTTCTCTCAAAAGAAATTACATTTATAGAGATTTACTCATGACTACTCTTTCTTGATTCTCTTGACATGTGGCAATTTAGGTTTTTTTCAGAAATTTTTCCCCTTTGTTTTTATAATGTTCCCTCAAGTACATATGATAGGGGGATTTCCTTGTACAAATATGTTATTTTTCTTATAAAAGATATTATTCAAATTAAACATTATCACATTATTTTCATTTTTTAAATGGTTCCCTTTTTAAATATTGGGCATTTATCTTTTTCAAAACACATCAAATATTATAAGAGTGGAAAATTATAATGGATCAATCATTTTCTTGTTGAGCGGTAGCAGGTCCACACTCTTTATATTGGATTTTTCGTTGCATTTGTAAAATTTCATCGTTGTGATCTTGCATCACTTTAATTGATTCATGTTTAGTGTCATCTACACTTCAGCTTCTAACTATTGTCGCAACGAATTCACTCACTTACATAAATCATGTTTTCAGTGCCCACTGGTACCTATATGAAGGCATTAAGTAATTTTATATCATTTCAATCAAAATAATAATATCAATAATAATAAAATGAAATGTATCTTTAATGATATTTGAAATAATGTTTACATGTTTGATATTATAATGAAATTGATATACCTTCAAAATGTTTTGGACCTCAATATATTAACCTTGGAAATTTTTCCAAACCATTTGTCTTGTGAAATTCCTACTCGGGGTACCATTTCAATCAAAAGAATATATCAAATTATATATTGTATTGGCCCTTGTTCTGAAATGTGTTTAAGGTTTTAAAAGTGTGTTTGGGGCTTGATTCCTCATAGTTTCAATCAAATTCCACCGAGCCTTATTAACGTACCAATTGTTCATTATATGTGAAAGATGAACATTTTATATTATGTTTCTCAGGACACCTCTTAAATTATTTAAGTCCAAGAAAAGAAAATATATATATGGAGCATCTCGAGGGTGCAATTCATCCATGCAAAATAGTCTCATTATTTAAAGGTTGTTTTGAAATGTAATTACTCATTGGTTCATCATATAAGGATGTATCATTTTGAGTTTCAATGCATGCATATTCTACACAATGTTATCAAAACTGGACCAGTTTCATAAAAATTGGTTAGTTCGGTAAGTTTCAATGTCGTACCAATCTGGTTGAAGGCTTCAAACTGATAATGGTTGGTTCCGTACTAAAATTGACCAACCATAAATACCAAAACTTGTCGGTTCCACACTAAACGGGTCAGTAGAGACATACAATTGGCGATGCAAACCACTAAAACACAAATTATTAAAAATATATATATCAATAAAATAAAAGGTGAAACACTAAACCTAACACTAGGCCCCTAATTATATTTAAAGAGGTCCCCACACTCCATCTTATTCACAATTAATTTGAGAAATATATAATTTTTGAGCTAAGATTGTTGGGCTGATTTGGAGTGTTGACTAAAGGGTTTGTTTGAAGAATTTGTTGGGATAATTAGGAGATTTTATTGAAGGGATGATTTGGAGAGTTTTTGAGTTGAGTTTCTTGGGCTATGTTACCCCCTCAAGGGTGACAATTTTTTGGATACCTTATCAAGGGTGTCATCTTGATGCTTGCATGAGTTGTCATGCTCATATTCACCAGATCCATATAGATTTCCTCTTGATACCCACCAGATAAATTATCGTGCTAGCGTAGTTGTGGTGTAGCTTACTTTCATCCTTGCTCCTCAAATGACAGATGCACCACATGGTATGGTACAATATGGTTCTAATTTGCTTCATTTTGCATTCCATGTATCAATACCTATTTGGACATGATGATATTAACTTATTAGCTCGTCATAAAGTGGTAAACATCTAACGATCATCTAGTGGCATTTCATAACATCACATGGCCTTATTACTAGCCTCCTAGTACCTTTGGGAACACATTTTATGTCAAAAGTGTGTCATTTATCTTGTTAACCTGTACTACTAGGTGCTTAGGATATATAGCATTGTCCACATCCCAACCGTACTAATCATTTTCCACCTCCCCAGTCTTATTCGCTCCATCCATATAAAAATTACCTCTTGTCATGTATGATTTCTCAAAGGTCAAAAGGAAAGGTAAAACTAAATCATGAATCAATAAAGCTACTAAGGATAACAGCTGAAGAGATAAATTTAAAAGCCAAATATAAATCTTGAGCAATGCCCCCTCATTATGAGGCCAATGCCCCTAGTCCCTAGTTTTTCTATGAATATCTAAATAAAAGGGACTTGTTTAATAAATTGAACACTTAAAGAAAAAGGCTTAAAGGGGTAGTAATAAATAATGTCGAGGATGGTAACTCAATGCTAAGTTCCCTCTAAAAGGATATTATGTTTAAAAATTCTAACTAAATAAAGATAAATGAATGAATAAATGAATAATAAGACATTTGCATGTTTAATAATTTGAGGGTCATCACGTGAACTTATTCCCCCTTCTCTTTCATCATTATTACTCATTATTTCCTATCTTTCACCTAGGTACTTAGGAAATATGGGTTTTCCTAGGAATTGATGTGTGTATAAAGGTCAATGTTGTTCCCCTTGGTAATACTTAGGCAAGTATTAAAACTAACCCCCATTTTTTATGTTGTGCTAAGAGATGTCACGGGGTGCTACCAATTAATGGCTTGCTAAGAAGCTATACCCATCACTTCAAGTGAGTATAGTGGATTGGGATACATGTATCGTACCTCAATATTTGTGACACTTCCTTGGGATCTATGATGCTATCTTGGGATCTATGTACTCACATATGGCCATATCTACAGACATTGGGGTTTGTGACATTTTCCTTAGGATCTATGTATTGCATCGAGATACGTGACATTGCATTGGGATTTGTGACAATGCATCATGCCATGAAAAAGACGCCATGTCATCACACATTCCACATGGACCATTTATGTGCATCCTCCTTGTTCAGTTAGATGTTGCATGTATTATCATGCATTATTTAGTCCCTTTGGACCACATGTGGGGGTTGTTTAATGCGTTTGAGAGGGTGGTTACACATTACAGGAATGGTTTCACATGGTTACGTGGACCCCATGATGATGTGGCATATTTATTAGACCATTACTTGAGGATCACTTGCCTTGATCAGCCCACACGTGCCTCTTGAGATAATTTCTATGCTTGGATGGCTCACACGTGTGAGGGTTTTGAGGATGTTATTGTGCATGTTGATTATTCCTTTGATTGAGGAGGCTTGTTAGAGGATGTTGGAGCTATTGGACTATTTCACTTGACTATGGACCATTCCCCTGGATGTGGGAATCACTTTTGAGGGGCACACCTCTCTTAGCCCCTATTTTTGTCCATGCATGTGGCTTATTCATTATACTTTGACCTCCTCTAAAAGGTCGTTCAGCTTTGTGAGGATATTATGGGATTTATTTTATTAATTTTATATTTTCCCATGGTTTTATTGTGCTAATGGTTTTGTATTGTATTTGAGGACGAGTTTCACCTATAAAAGGAAGATTTGTCCTCAATTTCAAATTGTTGGAGATTAATGAGAAGCTTGGCTAAAGATTTATTTTGAGTATCTATTTCTCTCTTTGTGAATGTCTAGTTATTGGTCAAGGGTTAGATAAGAAATCTTATAGGTTTCTTGGAATAAAAAGGTTCCTACAAGGAAAAAAAAGGGTTAAATGCTCCACTTGGAAGGGTTCTCAAGATAAATTATTTGTCCTTTTGCTTGTCTATCCTTTGATTTGAACTTGCTAGTACCAAGAAAGGCTCCTCCATGGACCGATCCTCTCATCCAACCTTGAAGGAAACCTTCTAACCCTAGGTAGTGTTTGAGGGGAAATCCTCCAAGTGCCATCAACACTACCCTATCCTAAACCCTACCCTTCACTTGAATGTGAAGTAGTGACCACATAATCCCTCTAAAGAATTGGTCTTCTCTTTTGTCTTCAACCATCCTAAAACCAAAAAACAATTTTATTTCTTTTTTGTTTTATTTGAGCTTCATTGCATGCAGTTCTTTGATTTTATGTTGGTTGATCCATCATTTTGCATATTTTACTAGCAATTGAGTGTTTGAAAGTGTCACTCTCATTTCTTATCCTTTCCCTATAAACTCCTAGGGGAAGATTGCATTGTTTTATCAAGTCTAACCTACTTATTGCCACCCTAACCTCATAACTTGGAGAATTACTTTTGTTTTCCCATCTTCAAAATCTATGTGTATACTTATGTGGATCAAAGCTTGAAGCCACAACATTATAGATCCCTCGATCAAGGTTTGGAGTGTTCATTGTTCCTAGTGATTCCAGCCTCTAAGTCGACACAACAAGTATTCCAACGATGCTCTCAAAGATCCCAATCGACCCTTCATCCTTTTTGTCCTTTTCCCACTATCTAAACTGTCAAATTCTACAAGGTATATCAACAAGCAGTTTGGTTCTAGTGATTTTCTTCTAGAGGTTTTTTTCTTGTATTGTTGAATGATTGAATGGTTGCAAGTGTGTCCACCAAAAATCCTCTCCAATGACCTACCTAAACCTCACAGCGTTACCTATTCTATGTCATCTAGTGGTTTGATCTTTGTGTCTGACCTACAGTGAAGGATTGTGAATGTTAATTTGTCTTTGTGACAACACTGGAATGTATTAATACCTTTTTTGAACTTGATATCCATACCCTTGTACCAAGTGCCTCAAACAACCCACATAATTGGTACATTATCATTTATCGTATGATTTCTTATGGATTGATTACAATGACTGGTGTTTAGGTCACCATTTGAGGGAACGTTCATTGTTTCAATGTGTTTGTTTAATGCATATCCTATGAATTAGATGTGGTATCCTCTGCTGATACACATGCATATTGTACCTACATCATTGAATAGCACATTTATGATGAATGACTACTAAATCAATTCAATTTCTGTTAGTTTTAATACTTGCTTGCTATACCATAGAATTAATCATTAGTATGTGTTGATTTTCCATCAACAATTGCACTCATAAGGAAGCACACTTTACTCCATTGAATGGTAATAATAGTCCACAAAGTAGGATTGTAAATGGAAAACATGTTGCACAAATAATTGTGGCTTGCACACTTCACATTGGAATTGTTTTTCTATGCTCATTGGTTATGTATGATAAGTGGTTTACAATTGATATGCTCTTATGAAGGTGAAATGAATTACATGTTGCAATAATCCTTGTACGGTTGTACCTTGAATATCATAATTTTCATGTTCTCGTGTTTTGATTTATTGAATATCCTTGCAATCAATCTTTATCATCCTAGCATTTACTTGTCTTAGACTATCTTGCTTATCTTGAGAGAAATCAACCTTAGTCAACCTAAGTCTTTGTCCTCACCCATCCTAATTGCAATGATAAGACCTAGGAAGACTCTCCTTAGGTTACAAACCCTAGCCTAGAAGAGTATATGCAAGGTTGTTGAGGTGACGGTGCATGACTTGCATGTTCGTGCCCCAAGCTCTTCCTCGCGGGGTGGGACTTTCCCTTGGTGAGATTTTGACTAGTAACATTTTTTGTGTTGTTGCAAAGGAGAAAGTCCACTCACTGAGTTAAGATATTTTGGATTCATTTTGATGAGTTTTGGATAAATTCATCTAGTGACTCCACATTTCGAACTCATGCTGAAAATATATTCCTTGAGGGGATCCTCTCAAGGCACCCTTCCTTTGATCCAAAAACCTAAAAATTACTTTCATTGTCGAATCGGTAAGGTCAAGGAAGCTCTCATCTTTCAAGATTACCTAGACTCTCCCATTATTGAAGATATCTTGTACCTTTTTTAGAGTGATAGTGTTCAACCAACCTAAGTCATCATGGGTGATTGGCTCAATGAGATAAATAGGACTTTTAAATTTTCCAACATTCAAGGTTATCCCCATGATATTCTCAAGAAGGCCATTAATAAATAGCCAAGTTTTCAAGTAAATAATGTTGTGTTGGTATTTGATCATTGGAAAATGTTTAAAACCTTGACTGACAAGTTTGGTTCAAGAAATGAGGATGAAAAAATGAATTATTTTCCCTATCCTTAAAAGATGATGCCACAAATTGGTTCATAGATTTTCCTGCCAATAGTGTTTCTAGTCCCCAACCATAGAAGGCCCCAAATCTACAACCCAAAGTGATCTTGCAAAGAGAACATGCTACTTAGTTAGCGAAGAATTCAACTTGTGTTTTTGATAGGTCAAGAGCTACTTGTGAGGACATCAATATTGATGTAAATGATTACTTTTCCAAGTCCCATATAAACATCCCTTTCATGGATTTTATCAATATTCCATCACAAAGGAAGAAATTCAAGGAAGCCTTTGGATTAGGTGAAGAAAAGGAAGAACCCTCTGATGACACACCTTTGATTTTGAAAACTATGGACCAAGGAGGATTGAAGAGAGATCATCACCCATTTTATATATCCTTATAGGTAGGTAGCCTATTATTGCACAATTGTATGTTGGATTATTTTGCTTGAGCTAATGTTATGCCTATGAATGTTATGCAAAAATTAGGCCTCAAGGTAACAAGACCTTACCGAAACATGTGTGCCATGGATAAGAGAGAGGTACATGTATTTAGTGTGATAAAGAATTTGGCTCTAAGATTAAGTATGTATTTGTATGTCGTGATTGTCATAGATGTTGTTGTCATCGACATACCAGATTTCTGGGGCATTCTTTTTTCAAGGAAGTTTGTTCCTCACATAGAAGGATATTTACATATGGACTACTCATATGCTATTACTTCCCTTCGTTATGGCACTCCCATGAGGTTGGATAGGGAAATGTATACAAGATATTGTGTTCAATATCCTGTTCAACCTGGGAATCAATGTGTGAACATGATGGGAGAAGACTTGAGTAATATCACAATCCTGGCTTTCTCTGTAGTACCTAAGGTTATGGAAGTTGAGAATGAAGTTTTAAATAAGACTGGTCACTTGTAATGATTTCATGATCAACCTTTGAGAGGATGTTATGAGCAAGAGAGATCAACCTTATATTGTATTAATGATTGTTTCCTCTTGACAGTGGGAAACAATAAAATGCTACTATACCGCCATTTGGAGCCACCTTTACCTTATGATTACACTATCCCCCTATGTTATTGGATTGAGAAGAATTGTGATACCACTTTCTAGTTGAAGTTAGGTCTCAAGTGTGTTCTTCAAGACCATCATCCTACCTTGAAACTTTATGTCTTACCTTCTATATTTCATCCTTCCTCGATCCATTTATTTTTATAGCACATCGATGGGTTTCCCAAGGACGAAGGTCTCATTAGATGGTTGCATTGGATTTGTGATTTCACTAAACATACTTTGCATTAGCTATTCTTGCATATTTCGGCATGAATAAATTCTTTGAGCAGTAGTTAGAGTGTAGTTTTCTTTCCATGCATGTTTTCCTTTCTTTTGTGTGTTTTCTTTCATCAATTTCTTGATTTTCCTAATGCATTTCCTTTTCCTTAGAGTAATTTCTTGCACTTTTTTTCATGCCTTACTTTCATTGTTCAGACTTAGTGAAAAAATTTCATTTCCACAAAGGAGTTTTTTAATTTCTAACTAGGGTGGTAGATTTGCCACAAATTTTACATTGTTTTCTGAGTTCTATGGTGTGTAGGTCACAAGCCTGCAGAGATTCTTAATTTGATCTCATACACTCTTGCATAGAGTGCATGTCCCCGAGTAGGAGTTAGATGTTACCCCCTCAAGGGTGAAAATGTTTTGGATACCCTAGAAATCATGTCATTTTGTTGCTTGCATTAGGTATCATCCTCATCTTCGCCGGATCCAAATAGAGTTCCTCTTAATCTCCACCTGATACATGATCGTGCTAGCTCAACTTTGGTGTAGCTCACTTTCATCCCCACTCCTCATATGAAAAATGCACTATGGTATGGTATAGTATGATTCTAGTTTGCTTCATTTGACATTCCATGTATAAATAGATATTTGGACATGATGATATAACTTATTATCTTGTCATAAAGTGGTAAGCACCTAACGATCATCTAGTGGAATTTCATAACATTACATGGTTATATTACTTACCTTGTAGTACCTTGGGGAACATTTTTTCTATTTAAAGTGTGTCATTTATTGGGTTAACTTGTACTATTTGGTGCTTAGGATAGATAGTGTTGACCACATCCAAACCATACTAACCATTTTCCACCTCCCTAATTTTATTCATTCAATCAATACAAAAATTGCATATTATCGTGTATGATTTCTCAAAGGTCGAAAGGAAAGGTTAAATTAAAGCCTAAATCAATAAAGCCACTAAGGATAAGAGGTGAAGAGATAAAGTTAAAATCCAAATATAAAGTTTGAGCAATGCCTCCTCACTATGAGGATAATGCCCCTATTCTCTAGTTTGTCTATGAATATCTAAATAAAAGGGACTTGTTCGATAAACTAAACATTTAAAGAAAAAGGCTTAAAGGGGTCATAAGAAATAATGTCGAGGATGGTAACTCAATGCTAATATCCATCTAGAAGGCTATTATGTGTGAAAATCCTATCTAAATAAGGCTAGATGAATGAATAAATGAATAATAAGACTTTGCATGTCTAAGACTTTAAGAGTCATCACATGAACTCATTCCTCGGGCTTCTGTTTAATCATTACTACTCATTATTGCTTATCTTTCACCTAGGTGCTTAGGTAATATGGGTTGTCCTAGGAATTGATGCATGTATAAGAGTCAATGTTGTTCCCCTTGGTAATACTTAGGAAAGTATTAAAACTAGCCCCCTTTGTTGTGTTGTGCTAATCGATGTCACTGGGTGCTACCAATTAATGGCTTGCTAAGAGGTTGGACCCATCACTTCAAGTGGGTATTGTGCATTGGGATATGTGTACCATGCCTCGAGATCCATGACACCACCTTGGGATCTGTGATGTTGTGTTGGGATCTATTTACTTATATATGGCCGCATCTACAAACATTGGGATTTGTGTATTGCATAGAGATATGTGTCACTGCATTGGGATCCATTACAGTGCATCGATCCATGACAAGGATGCCATGTCATCACACATGCCACTTGGGCCATTTATATGCGTCATCCTTGATTATGTTGGTGTTGCATGCATGCTCATGCATTCTTTACTCCACTTGGACCGCATGTTGGGGGTATTTGATGCATTTGAGAGGGTGATTACACATTACAGGGGTTGTTACACATGGTTACTTGGACCCCATGATGATGTGGCATATTTATTGGATGATTACTTAAGGAGTGCTTGCCTTGATGATCCCACATGTCCCTCTTGAGATGACTTTTATGCTTGGATGAATCACACATGTGATGGTTTTGAGGAGGTTATTCTACATTTGGACTATTTTGTTGGTTCGGGAGGCTTGTTAGAGAACGCTGTATCTATTGGACCATTTAATGGAATATGGACCATTCCCTTAGACATGGGAATCAATTTTGAAGGGCACACCTCTCTTAGCCCCTATTTTTGTCCACACGTGTGGCTTCTTGATTATACCTTAACCTCTTCTAGAAGGTCATTTCACTTTGTGAGGATATTATTGGATGTATTTTATTATTTTTGTATTTTCCCATGGTTTCATCATGCTAATGGTTTTGGAGCTCATGGTTTTGATCAATCACATAGTTTTGTATTTTATTTGAGGAGGAGCTTCACTTATAAAAGGAAAACTCCTCCTCCATTTCAAATTGTTGGAGATTAATGAGAAGCTTGGATTAAGAATTCTTTTGAGTATCTATTTCTCTCTTTGTGAATGTCTAGTTAGTGTTCAAGGGTTAGATAAGCACTCTTACAGGTTTCTTTGAAACAAAGGCTACCACAAGGCCAAAGAAGGGTGAAATGCTCCACTTGGAAGGGTTCTTAAGGTAAGTTATCTAACCTTCCCCCTTTGATCATTAAAGTTCTTTGTTTATTCATTAAGGCAGTATGTCTAGTGGCTATATCCTTTTTCTTGGCTATCCTTTTAGTTCACATTGATAGTACCGATAAAGGCTCTCCCATGGATTGATCCTCCCATCAAACCTTGAATTGAACATTATAACCATATGTAGTGCTTGAGGGGAAATCCTTCGAGTTCCATCAAAACTACCCTATCTTAAACCCTAGACTTCACTTGGATGTGAAGTAGTGACCCCATAAGCCCTCCAAGGCACTGGTATTATATTTTTTCGTCAACCATACTAAAACCAAAAAAGGATTTCATCCCTTTTTTGTTTTAATTGAGCTTCATTTCATATCTTTATCTTATTTGCTATAGACAGATCCATCACTTCACATATTTTGCTAGAAATTGAGGGTTTGAAATTATCTCTCTTCTTCCCTATCCTTACTCTATCAAACCCTATGGGTATATTGCATTGTTTTATCATGTCTAACCTACTTATTGCATCCCTAACCTCATAACTCGAAGAATTATGTTTCATGTCCCATCTCTGAAATCTCTATGTATACTTGTGTGGGTGAAATATTGAAGTTGCAATGTTATAGATTCCTTGATTAGGGTTTGGAGTGAGCCTTGTTGCTAGTGATTACAACCTCTAAATAGACACAGCAATTAGTCCAACGACCCTCTCAAAGAGCCCAATCTTCCCTTCTTCATTTCTATCCCTTTTCCCACTATATAAACTATCAAAGTTTGCAGGGTATATCAGCAAGCAGGTTGGTTCTTGTGACTATCTTCCAANATCATTTCAATCAAAATAATAATATCAATAATAAAATGAAATGTATCTTTAATGATATTTGAAATAATGTTTACATGTTTGATATTATAATGAAATTGATATACCTTCAAAATGTGTTGGACCTTAATATATTAACCTTGAAAATTTGTCCAAACCATTTGTCTTGTGAAATTCCTACTCGAGGTACCATTTCAATCAAAAGAATATATCAAATTATATTTTGTATTGGCCCTTGTTCTGAAATGTGTTTAAGGTTTTAAAAGTGTGTTTGGGGCTTGATTCTTCATAGTTTCAATCAAATTCCACCCAGCCTTATTAACACACCAATTGTTCATTATATGTGAAAGATGAACATTTTATATTATGTTTCTAAGGACATTTCTTAAATTATTTAAGTCTAAGAATAGAAAAAATATATATGGAGCATCTCGAGGGTGCAATTCATCCATGCAAAATAGTCTTATTATTTAAAGGTTGTTTTGAAATGTAAGTACTCATTGGTTCATCATATAAGGATGTATCATTTTGAGTTTCAATGCATGCATCTTTCACAAAATGTTATCAAAACTGGACCAGTTCCAGAAAAATTGGTCAGTTCGATCAGTTTCAATGTCGTACCAATCTGGTTGAAGGCTTCAAACTGATAATGGTTGGTTCCGTATTGAAATTGATCGACCATAAATACCAAAACTTGTCGGTTCCACATTAAACGGGCCAGTAGAGACATACAATTGGCGATGCAGACCACTAAAACAAAAATTATTAAAATATATATATCAATAAAATGAAAGATGAAACACTAAACCTAACACTAGGCCCCTAATTCTATTTAAAGAGGTCCCCACACTCCATCTTATTCACAATTAATTTGAGAAATATAGAATTTTTGAGTTAAGATTGTTGGGCTGATTTGGAGTGTTGACTAAAGGGTTTGTTTGAATAATTTGTTGGGAAAATTAGGAGATTTTATTGAAGGGATGATTTGGAGAGTTTTTGAGTTGAGTTTCTTGGGCTATGTTACCCCCTCAAGGGTGACAATTTTTTGGATACCCTATCAAGGGTGTCATGTTGATGCTTGCACGAGTTGTCATGCTCATATTCACCAGATCCATATAGATTTCCTCTTGGTATCCACCAGATACATTATCATGCTAGCATAGTTGTGGTGTAGCTTACTTTCATCCTTGCTCCTCAAATGAAAGATGCACCACATGGTATGGTATAGTATGGTTCTAGTTTGCTTCATTTTGCATTCCATGTATCAATACCTATTTGGACATGATGATATTAACTTATTAGCTCGTCATCAAGTGGTAAACACCTAACGATCATCTAGTGGCATTTCATAACATCACATGGCCTTATTACTAGCCTCCTAGTACCTTTGGGAACACATTTTATGTCAAAAGTGTGTCATTTATCTTGTTAACCTGTACTACTAGGTGCTTAGGATATATAGCATTGTCCACATCCCAACCGTACTAATCATTTTCCACCTCCCCAGTCTTATTCGCTCCATCCATATAAAAATTACCTCTTGTCATGTATGATTTCTCAAAGGTCAAAAGGAAAGGTAAAACTAAATCATGAATCAATAAAGCTACTAAGGATAACAGCTGAAGAGATAAATTTAAAAGCCAAATATAAATCTTGAGCAATGCCCCCTCATTATGAGGCCAATGCCCCTAGTCCCTAGTTTTTCTATGAATATCTAAATAAAAGGGACTTGTTTAATAAATTGAACATTTAAAGAAAAAGGCTTAAAGGGGTAGTAAGAAATAGTGTCGAGGATGGTAACTCAATGTTAAGCTCCATCTAAAAGGATATTATGTTTAAAAAAGCTTGCTAAATAAAGCTAAATGAATGAATAAATGAATAATAAGACATGTGCATGTTTAAGAATTTGAGGGTCATCACGTGAACTTATCCCCCCTTCCCTTTCATCATTATTACTCATTATTTCCTATCTTTCACCTACGTACTTAGGAAATATGGGTTTTCCTAGGAAATTATGTGTGTATAAGGGTCAATGTTGTTCCCCTTGGTAATACTTAGGCAAGTATTAAAACTAACCCCCATTTTTTATGTTGTGCTAAGAGATGTCACTGTGTGCTACCAATTAATGGCTTGCTAAGAAGCTAGACCCATCACTTCAAGTGAGTATTGTGGATTGGGATACATGTATCGTACCTCAATATTTGTGACACTTCTTTGGGATCTATGATGCTATCTTGGGATCTATGTACTCATATATGGCCATATCTACAGACATTGGAGTTGGTGACATTTTCCTTGGGATCTATGTACTGCATCGAGATACGTGCATTGCATTGGGATTTGTGACAGTGCATCGTGTCATGACAAAGATTCCATGTCATCACACATTCCACATGGACCATTTATGTGCATCATCCTTGTTCAGTTAGACGTTGCATGTATTCTCATGCATTATTTAGTCCCTTTGGACCACATGTGGGGGTTTTTAATGCATTTGAGAGGGTAGTTACACATTACAAGAATGGTTTCACATGGTTACGTGGACCCCATGATGATGTGGCATATTTATTAGACCATTACTTGAGGATCACTTGCCTTGATGAGCCCACACGTGCCTCTTGAGATAACTTCTATGCTTGGACGGCTCACATGTGTGAGGGTTTTGAGGATGTTATTGTACATGTCGACTATTCCTTTGATTGAGGAGGCTTGTTAGAAGATGTTGGAGCTATTCGACTATTTGACTTGACTATGGATCATTCCCTTGGATGTGGGAATCACTTTTGAGGGGTGCACCTCTCTTAGCCCCTATTTTTGTACACGCACGTGGCTTATTCATTGTACTTTGAACTCCTCTAAAAGGTCATTTAACTTTGTGAGGATATTATGGGATGTATTTTATTAATTTTATATTTTCCCATGGTTTTATCGTGCTAATGGTTTTGTATTGTATTTGAGGAGGAGTTTCACCTATAAAAGGAAGATTTGTCTTCAATTTCAAATTGTTGGAGATTAATGAGAAGCTTGGCTAAAGATTTCTTTTGAGTATCTATTTCTCTCTTTGTGAATGTCTAGTTATTGCTCAAGGGTTAGATAAGAAATCTTATAGGTTTCTTGGAATAAAAAGGTTCCTACAAGGACAAAAAAGGGTTAAATGCTCCACTTGGAAGGGTTCTCAAGATAAATTATTTGTTCTTTTGCTTGTCTATCCTTTGATTTCAACTTGCTAGTACCAAGAAAGGCTCCTCCATGGACCGATCCTCTCATCCAACCTTGAAGGAAACCTTCTAACCCTAGGTAGTGTTTGAGGGGAAATCCTCAAAGTGCCATCAACACTACCCTATCCTAAACCCTAGCCTTCACTTGGATGTGAAGTAGTGACCACATAATCCCTCCAAAGAATTGGTCTTTTCTTTTGTCTTCAACCATTCTAAAACCAAAAAACAATTTTATTTATTTTTTTGTTTTATTTGAGCTTCATTGCATACAGTTCTTTGATTTTCTGTTGGTTGATCCATCATTTTGCATATTTTACTAGAAATTGAGTGTTTGAAAGTGTCACTCTCATTTCTTATCCTTTCCCTATAAACTCCTAGGGGAAGATTGCATTGTTTTATCAAGTCTAACCTACTTATTGCAACCCTAACCTCATAAATTGGAGAATTACTTTTGTTTTCCCATCTTCAAAATCTATGTGTATACTTATGTGGATCAAAGCTTGAAGCCGCAACATTATATATCCCTCGATCAGGGTTTGGAGTGTTCATTGTTCCTAGTGATTCCAGCCTCTAAGTCGACACAACAAGTAGTCCAACGATGCTCTCAAAGATCCCAATCGACCCTTCATCCTTTTTGTCCTTTTCCCACTATCTAAACTGTCAAATTCTACAAGGTATATCAATAAGCAGTTTGGTTCTAGTGATTTTCTTCTAGACATTTTTTTCTTGTATTGTTGAATGATTGAATGGTTGCAAGTGTGTCCACCAAAAATCATCTCCAATGACCTACCTAAACCTCACAGTGTTACCTATTCTATGTCATCTAGTGGTTCGATTTTTGTGTCTGACCTACAGTGAAGGATTGTGAATGTTAACTTGTCTTTGTGACAACACTGGAATGTATTAATACCTTTTTTGGACTTGATATTCATACCCTTGTACCAAGTGCCTCAAACAACCCACATAATTGGTACATTATCATTTATCGTATGATTTCTTATGGATTGATTACAGTGACTGGTGTTTAGGTCACCATTTGAGGGAACGTTCATTATTTCAATGTGTTTGTTTAATGCATATAATGTGAATTAGATGTGGTGTCCTCTGCTGATACAGATGCATATTGTACCTACATCATTGAATAGCACATTCATGACGAATGACTACTAAATCAATTCAATTTATGTTAGTTTTAATACTTGCTTGTTATACCATAGAATTAATCATTAGTATCTGTTGATTTTCCATCAACAATTGCACTCATAAGGAAGCACACTTTACTCCATTGAATGGTAATAATAGTTCACAAAGTAGGCTTGTAAATGGAAAACATGTTGCACAAATAATTGTGGCTTGCACACTTCACATTGGAATTTTTTTTCTATGCTCATTGGTTATGTATGATAAGTGGTTTACAATTGATATGCTCTTATGAAGGTGAAATGAATTACATGTTGCAATAGTCCTTGTACGGTTGTACCTTGAATATCATAATTTTCATGTTATCGTGTTTTGATTTATTGAATATCCTTGCAATCAATCTTTATCATCCTAGCATTTACTTTTCTTAGACTATCTTGCTTATCTTGAGAGAAATCAATCTTAGTCAACCTAAGTCTTTGTCCTCACCCGTCCTAATTGCAATGATAAGACCTAGGAAGACTCTCCTTAGGTTACAAACCCTAGCTTAGAAGCTTATATGCAAGGTTGTTGAGGTGACGGTGCACGACTTGCATGTTCGTGCCCCAAGCTCTTCCTCGCAGGGTGGGACTTTCCTCTGGTGAGATTTTGACTAGTAACATTTTTTGTGTTGTTGCAAAGGAGAAAGTACATTCACTAAGTTAAGATATTTTGGATTCATTTTGATGAGTTTTGAATAAATTCATCTAGTGACTCCACATTTCGAACTCATGCTGAAAATATATTCCTTGAGGGGATCCTCTCAAGGCACCCTTCCTTTGATCCAAAAACCTAAAAATTACTTTCATTATCGAATCGGTAAGGTCAAGGAAGCTCTCATATTTCAAGATTACCTAGACTCTCCCATTATTGAAGATATCTTGTACCTTTTTGAGAGTGATAGTGTTCAACCAACCTAAGTCATCATGGGTGATTGGCTCAATGAGATAAATAGGACTTTTAAATTTTCCAACATTCAAGGTTATCCCCATGATATTCTCAAGAAGGCCATTAATAAATAGCCAATTTTTCAAGGAAATAATTTTGTGTTGGTATTTGATCATTGGAAAAAGTTTAAAACCTTCACTGCCAAGTTTGGTTCAAGAAATGAGGATGCAAAAATGAAATATTTTCCCTAACCTTAAAAGATGATGCCGCAAATTGGTTCATAGATTTTCCTGCCAATAGTGTTTCTAGTCCTCAACCATAGAAGGCCCCAGATATGCAACCCAAAGTGATCTTGCAAAGAGAACATGCTACTCAGTTAGCGAAGAATTCAACTTGTGTTTTTGATATGTCAAGAGCTACTTGTGAGGACATCAATATTGATGTAAATGATTACTTTTCCAAGTCCCATATAAACATCTCTTTCATGGATTTTATCAATATTCCATCACAAAGGAAGAAAGTCAAGGAATCCTTTGGATTAGGTGAAGAAAAGGAAGAACCCTATGATGACACACCTTTGATTTTGAAAACTATGGACCAAGGAGGATTGAAGAGAGATCATCACCCATTTTATATATCCTTATAGGTAGGTATCCTATTATTGCACAATTGTATGTTGGATTATTTTGCTTGAGCTAATGTTATGCCTATGAATGTTATGCAAAAATTAGGCCTCAAGGTAACAAGACCTTACCAAAAAAATTGTGCCATGGATAAGAGAGAGGTACATGTATTTAGTGTGATAAAGAATTTGGCTCTAAGATTAAGTATGTATTTGTATGTCGTGATTCTCATAGATGTTGTTGTCATCGACATACCATATTCCTGGGGTATTCTTTTTTCAAAGAAGTTTGTTCCTCACATAGAAGGATATTTACATATGGACTTCTCATATGCTATTATTTCCCTTCGTTATGGCACTCCCATGAGGTTGGATAGGGAAATGTATACAAGATATTGTGTTCAATATCATGTTCAACCTGGGAATCAATGTGTGAACATGATGGGAGAAGACTTGAGTAGTATCACAATCCTATCTTTCTCTGTAGTACATGAGGTTATGGAAGTTGAGAATGAAGTTTGAAATAAGATTGTTCACTTGTAATGATTGCATGATCAACCTTTGAGAGGATGTTATGAGCAAGAGAGATCAACCTTAGATTGTACTAATGATTTTTCCCCTTGACAATGGGAAACAATAAAATGCTACTATACCCCCATTTGGAGCCACCTTTACCTTATGATTACATTATCCCCCTGTGTTATTGTATTGAGAAGAATTGTGATACCATTTTCTAGTTGAAGTTAGGTCTCAAGTGTGTGCTTCAAGACCATCATCCTACCTTGAAACTTTATGTCTTACCTTCTATCTTTCATCCTTCCTCGATCCATTTATTTTTACAGCACATCGACGGGTTTCCCAAGGACGAAGGTCTCATTAGATGGTTGCATTGGATTTGTGATTTCACTAAACATACTTTGCATTAGCTACTCTTGCATATTTTGGCATGAATAAACTTTGTGAGCAGTAGTTAGAGTGCAGTTTGCTTTCCATGCATGTTTTCCTTTCTTTTGTGTGTTTTCTTTCATCAATTTCTTGATTTTCCTAATGCATTTCCTTTTCCTTAGAGTAATTTCTTGCACTTTTTTTTCATGCCTTACTTTCATTGTTCAAACTTAGTGAAAAATTTTCATTTCCACAAAGGAGTTTTTTAATTTCTAACTAGGGTGGTAGATTTGCCACAAATTTTATGTTGATTTCTAAGTTCTATGGTGTGTAGGTCACAAGTCTGCAGAGATTCTTAAGTTGATCTCATACACTCTTGCATAGAGTGCATGTCCCTGAGTAGGAGTTAGATGTTACCCCCTCAAGGGTGAAAATGTTTTGGATACCCTAGAAATCATGTCATTTTGTTGCTTGCATTAGGTATCATCCTCATATTCATCGGATCCAAATAGAGTTCCTCTTAATCTCCACCTGATACATGATCGTGCTAGCTCAACTTTGGTGTAGCTCACTTTCATCCCCACTCCTCATATGAAAAATGCACTATGGTATGGTATAGTATGATTCTAGTTTGCTTCATTTGACATTCCATGTATAAATAGATATTTGGACATGATGATATAACTTATTATCTTGTCATAAAGTGGTAAGCACCTAACGATCATCTAGTGGAATTTCATAACATTACATGGTTATATTACTTACCTTGTAGTACCTTGGGGAACATTTTTTCTATTTAAAGTGTGTCATTTATTGGGTTAACTTGTACTATTTGGTGCTTAGGATAGATAGTGTTGACCACATCCAAACCATACTAACCATTTTCCACCTCCCTAATTTTATTCATTCAATCAATACAAAAATTGCATATTATCGTGTATGATTTCTCAAAGGTCGAAAGGAAAGGTTAAATTAAAGCCTAAATCAATAAAGCCACTAAGGATAAGAGGTGAAGAGATAAAGTTAAAATCCAAATATAAAGTTTGAGCAATGCCTCCTCACTATGAGGATAATGCCCCTATTCTCTAGTTTGTCTATGAATATCTAAATAAAAGGGACTTGTTCGATAAACTAAACATTTAAAGAAAAAGGCTTAAAGGGGTCATAAGAAATAATGTCGAGGATGGTAACTCAATGCTAATATCCATCTAGAAGGCTATTATGTGTGAAAATCCTATCTAAATAAGGCTAGATGAATGAATAAATGAATAATAAGACTTTGCATGTCTAAGACTTTAAGAGTCATCACATGAACTCATTCCTCGGGCTTCTGTTTAATCATTACTACTCATTATTGCTTATCTTTCACCTAGGTGCTTAGGTAATATGGGTTGTCCTAGGAATTGATGCATGTATAAGAGTCAATGTTGTTCCCCTTGGTAATACTTAGGAAAGTATTAAAACTAGCCCCCTTTGTTGTGTTGTGCTAATCGATGTCACTGGGTGCTACCAATTAATGGCTTGCTAAGAGGTTGGACCCATCACT
>JZKD02S1814935.1:406146-421277 GCA_000966675.3 Picea glauca
ATATATATATATATATATATATATATATATATATATATATATATATATATATCTTCCACTTTCTTCTGACCATCCATCATCTTCTACTACATACCATGCCTCCACTACCGTTGTAGATATGATTATCACATCGACTGGACCATATATGTTATAGCAGTTATTTAACTTGTTCATGATATATATATATATATATATGGTGAATTTTTCTCTCTTCATGTTGATGTGTATATTGTTAGGTCATTTGTTAAATGTGCTTGATAGATGTGTATGTTATAAAAATTTTCATTAGATGTGCATTTTTCCTGTTGATCATGATGATGTACTTAATTAATTTATGTGTTGATGTTGATGTGTACATTGTTAGGTCATGTTAGATATGTTTGTTAAATGTGCTTGATAGATGTGTATGTTAAATGATGCTTTTTATATGTGTGTGATGATCATGTTAGATAATGCTTGTGTTTTTTTAGACGTGATCACAATGATGATGCCCTACTAGATTATTAGATTTGTGTGATATCTAATTAATGTCGTTTATATGTGCTAGAGGTATATATAATTAGATAATGTTAGGGAATTTAAATGTATATTTTAGATGATGTTTATGTTTGTTAGATGATTATCATCATGATATTTATTTTTATTAAATGATCTTTATTATAGATTATGTATTGGTGAATTTATATCAAAATTTTATATATGAAGCATAAAGACTTAATTTAAATAAAAAATGAAAAGATATTTTTATAAATTACAAAGTTCAATATGGTTGAAACTATAATTTTAAAATTACCATAAACATTTTTCTATTGCATAGATAGTTCATACATATCCATTCTAACTAAATTCTTTTTCAAAAAACAAATTACATATGAATAAATGTTATTTTCCATTGTACTATTTACTTTTTTTTGAATAGACTCTTCTACACTAAAAAATGTTATTACAAAAAGTCCAATGATAAGCATTCTATTGGCCTAAAATTTTATGGATGCAAATCTTCCTATTGTTATTTTTGTCATTATTTCGTAAGTTGATTGCTATCAAAATTTTAAATTAATTTATTAATTGTGGTTTTAGTCAACATTGGGGGCATAATTTAGATAATTCAAAAAGCAATGATAAAAGTATGTAAACTAACACAAACTTTAGTTAAAAACCAAATTATCAAAAAAACCAAATTTAAATAACATCATATAGTACTTGAACTGGCTAGGTCCAAAGAGAGGGGTGGTGGAAGTAGATTCCAGGATTTCAAAAAATGTCTCAGTGATATAAGCATCATCCCCTAGCTCATCGTTATGGAATGCATCTAACCAAATTTTCTCCATGGCAGTCATATCACATAAATAATTATCCATACCAACCTCTATTTGATTGTCTCCATTGCCAACTCATGAAGAACTACTATTGTTGTAGTCATTCCTAATTGGTGAATTTGGACGTAGTGGGAATTGAATAGGTGGTTGATTCAACCATTCTTGGCATGCTTCCTCTCCGAGTTGTGATCTTATTGCAACCTTCTCTTGATTTGACATTGTAGTGGGGTGCAACAGAAGATTATAGGTAGGTTTCTCATCATCAATCTAATCCTAATTTCAAAAATATTGAACATTAGTACATCAATGATATTATTAAGCACAATGCAATTGGTTTGTTCAAATTACATTATACCAAACAATTATTACCATCGCTGACCCAGGATTGCGGCTGGAAGATGGCATGTAGATTTTAACCTTGTACAATATTCTACTGCAAACATATTTTCAATAAAAGAATAGAAAAGATACAATGGAAAATACACACACTACACAGAGATGTTTCCCCTGGAAACCCAAACTGAGAAAAACCAACATATTCTATATTCATTCATTGTTTACAATACAATATACATATAGGAGACAACGACATCCAAAACCCTAACCCAATGACTTGTATTATTCAACAACCTTAATTCCTTAATCGAAAATAGAAAACCATTGGAAAAAAACCATGTGCCAAAAAACTGCCCAACAATGGACACGAAAATCGAGGAAACACAAAAAAAAGGTAAAAATGCAACACATTTCCCGAAGCAAAATGGAGGCTGCCCCTCAAACCACCCCACGCACGCGGTGCAACGTAGCAATGAATATAACACATAAAACATACCCAACATGGCATGCTACAATTGGCAGGGTAAAGCAACTGTCCATTTTCATCTACCAATTGCTTGCAATATGTTTCTCCTGATAAGATCTTCTGATATTTTTGAACTGGTGGAATATTTTCTGCATCTAAACTCGATTCTAAATCAGGATCCTGTAAATTTGGATACATTTTTATTCAGATTGACATGGATAAAAAAAATAAATTCAATTAGACAATCAAAATATAAATAAAATATGAACTTACTGGAGATGGAAAGAGTGAACTCCGCGATGGAATTTGAGCAATATGAAATGAACTAGAATTTGAAGAATTGATCATTTGATATTATAAGATTTTCTCCCTACATTTGAGAAAAATCAACAATAAATTTTTAAGAATAAGACGATTTTAAGTGGAAAATGTATACTGTGAAGTACTACAAGTCATGTGGATGCATCATAAAAGATAATTTAAGAGGAATATACTGTTTCATGTGCAAATAAAAATTCAGATAACTTTTAAAGCATAACGATGCATTTATTTAAACAAAACACATCAATGCGTCTATAAAAATACAAAACAACATGGTGTTTAATTACTAATCGCACCGGTTCTTAATATTTTAAATAAATAAAAAATAATTTTATGATATCGGTGCTCCAAAAATATTTAGCGCACACATTACACAGATACTTTTCCCCTGGAAACCCAAAATGGGAAAAACATCATATTCTATATTCATTCATTGTTTACAATACAATATACATATAGGAGCCAATGACATCCAAAACTCTAACCCAATGACCTGGATTAGTCAACAATCCTAATTCCTTAACCGAAAATAGAAAACCATTGGCAAAAAACCATGTGCTGAAAAATCGCCCAACAATGGACACAAAAATCGAGGCAACACGAAAAACAAGGCAAAAATGCAACATGTTTCCCAAGGAAAAAACAATTTTTCGGAGGCATTGCCCCCGAACTCTTGTGCAGTGGGGCTATCACCCCCATGCAACCCCCGAAGAGGGGCCTTGGCAGCCCCCCCTCAAACCCCCCCGCGTGCCTCGCATATAACTAGTCATGGAAAGAATATAACACATACCCAACATTATCCTACTTGTTGTTTTCTTTGCATACAAGGGGTTACAGGGTTACATAGTCAACAATCCATGGCAACAATTTCCATAGATCCTCTACAGAAAGATAATTTCTCAGTGCTCACAATTTTTTTTAATGAATCGACAACATTCTTCGAAGTGTCCACCTTCATTAGCAACACTTTCTTTTCTTCAACCATGTCTCTCACAGAGTGATATTGAATATCAATATTCTTTGTCTTTGAATGATAAGCCAATTTCTTCCCCAGAAAAATTGCACTCTGACTATCACAATCTATCCTTACATCTTGCTATACCAACCCAATACCTCAACACAATCTTTGTAACCATACTGCTTCCTTACTTGCATGAGTGGCTTCCATGTATTCAACTTATGTAGTTGAAAGTGCCACTACAACCTGTCTTTTTCTCATCCAAATGATTGCTCCTGCAAACATGTTAAACACATACTCGCTTGTAGATCTCCTACGATCTAGATCTCCAGCCCAATCTACATCCACAAAGCCATGTATGTCCAACACTCTGTCCAATCCTGGTATTCCTTGGTAGCATA
Organism: Picea glauca; assembly: GCA_000966675.3. Lineage (NCBI taxonomy): Eukaryota > Viridiplantae > Streptophyta > Pinopsida > Pinales > Pinaceae > Picea > Picea glauca. Next base: position 409,948 of record JZKD02S1814935.1, read on the forward strand.
ATCCATTGCTAGCAGTGCCAGACAAATACTTGAAAACCCTTTTTACTGCTGCCCAATGCTCCTTCCCTAGTTTTGACATATACTTGCTCAAAACTCACACTACATGTGCAATGTCCAATCTAGTACAAACCATTGCATACATCAAACTGCCAACTGCACTCGCATATGGAACACGAGACATGTCCTCCTCCTCTTCCCGTGTCTTGGGAAACTGATCCACATATAACTTTACACCAACAGGAATAGGGACCTTGACCAGCTTACATTCCTGCATATTAAAACTCTGCAATATTGTCTCGACATATTTTCTGTAATTTAACCAGAGTTTCCTCTTTTTCTAATCTCTTTTAATTTCCATGCCCAAAATGAAATTTGCATCACTAAGATCCTTCATGTCAAATTTAGAGGAGAACTAAGTTTTCACATCCTAGATAATCTCCTTGTTGTTTCCTATAAGCAACATGTCATCCACATACAAGACCAAATAAATCCAATGATCACCAATTAATTTAAAATATACACAATGATCCTATTTGATTCTTGTGAATCCAAGTCCCAGCATATAAGTATCAAATTTTTGATACCACATCCTTGGTGATTGTTTTAAACCATACAGGTACTTTTTCAGCTTGCATACCAACTCCTTCTTTCCCTTCATAAAAAATCCTTCTGGGTGCTTCATATAGATTTCTTCTTCCAGATCCCCATGTAGGAATGTTGTCTTCACATCCATCTGTTCTTCTTCAAAATCAAATGCAACATCAACAAATAACATAAATATTATAGAAGTTAACTTGGCAACATGAGAAAAAATCTCACCAAAACCAATTCCCTCAACTTGGGAATAACCCTTTTCTACTGACCGAGCTTTGCATTTCTCCACTTTTTCTTCAACATTCAGCTTCTTTTTAAATACCCATTTGCTTCCAATGGGATTTCTTCTAGTCGGAAAATCCACTAGATCCCAAGCCTCATTCTTATCCAAGGATGCCATTTCTTCATCCATGGCCTTTTTCTAGAGTTTTCCATCCTCTGAATCCATTGCCTCCCTGACAGTTCTAGGATCATCATCAGTAATACAAAAAACAAAATTTGAATGGAAATCAAATGGAGTATACCTTTCTGGTAGCCTTATTTATCGAATCGTTCTCCTCAATAATGGAGTATGATGATCTTCTTCTTCTGATTCCTATTCTTTTGTAGACTCTGATTCATCATCCTTTAAATCAAACTCTATTTTCTCTGGTTCTTCCTTACTTGGTAGGACTTCCTGTTTAACACCATCCTTCATTTATCTAAATACCACATCTCAGCTATACCAAACCTTCTTAAAGATTATAACCTTTGAGACCATCTTTATACCCAATAAAGATACACTTTTCAGCCTTATTATCTACATTACTCATGTTTTCCTTTGGAACATGAACATAGGCCTCACAGCCAAATACATTGAGATGTGTGAGAGAAGGTTTCTTACCAGTCCATACCTCTTGTGGAGTCTTGTCATCTAACATTGATGAGGGTGATCTATTGACCAGGTAACATGTAGTACCCACTACTTCTTCCCATAATTCTTTCCCTAACCCGACACCACTGAGCATATACCTTGGTTTTTCCATCAATGTCCTGTTCATCCTTTCTGCAACTCTATTCTGCTAAGGTGTATATGGAGTAGTCTTCTTCCTTGCTATACCACACATCTTACATAATTCTTCAGATTCATTCCCGCAGAACTCTCCGCCATTATCTATCCTCAATACCTTAATTCTTTTCTCTGTTTGATTCTTACCAAGAGCCTTAAACTCTTTAAACCTTTCAAATACTTCATATTTATTCCTAAGGAAATATATCCAAGTATTCCTAGAGAAGTCATTTGTAAATGAGACATAGTAAACATATTTTCCCAATGATGGAACCAACACAGGTCCAAACACATGATTGTGAATTAGCTGTAAAATTACTTCTTTCCTCGTTGCACCATAGGGGAATCTTGTCTGATTATTCTTTCCATATACACAATGTTCACAGAAATAAAAATCCAGAGAGAAGTTAGACATACCTTCAACCATACCTTTACCGTGTAGTAGTCGAAGACCCTTCTCTCTGATATGCCCCAGTCTTTGATGCCACAACATAACCTTTTATCCATAGACTGTAGTAGTTATTTCTTCTTCAAATCCAATATTAGGAATAATGGAACTATTACACCCATCACTAATAGTGCTTCCTTGCAGATTATATAGAGTTCCAAACTAAACTCCCTTCAACAACACCATTGCTCCTTGAACAATCCTGTAGGTTTCCTTTCAAATATTGTTTTTACCCCTGCATTGTCCATTTTTCTTACATAAATCAAATTTCAGGCCAATCCTGGGATGTGAAAAACACCAGGTAGTTTTCTAATCCTTCCATCTATGAGCCTCAACTTGAATTTTCCTCGACCTATTATTTTGGTTGTCAAGTCATCACCTAGGAAAAGATTACCTCCATCATACCTTTCATATTCATAGAACCACTCCCTGTGGGGAGTCTTATGAAAGGATGCACCTGAGTCAACCAACCATGCCCCATGATCTGTATGTGTGCTTGAAGAAGCCAAGTACACATCCCCTCTTTCTTCCTTGGAGGTCTTTTCTTCTGTAGAAGGATATTCTTCATATCCCTTCTTTTTCTCAACTTTGGATCTACACTGCTTCTTGTAGTGCCCTTATTTTCCACATCTCCAACATACCTTTACAAAATTTCTGGGAGACTTAGATCTTCCCTTAGAATTAGATCTCCCACTTGAGGACTTAGATATATTTCTTTTCTGGGAGCATCCTCTTGCAAATAATGCATTTGTGCTCTTTCCTTCCATGTTCTTCTGTCTCATCTCCTCCGACAGCAAGGATGAGACTACTTCATCAAACTTCAAGGCAATTGTATTACTACCTATGGCCACAACCAAACTATCCCACGAGTCTAGTAAAGAGCATAGTAAACTAATACACTTATCTTCATCTGAAATTTTAATCTCAACAGATACTAACTGACTTACCACAATATTGAAGGCATTCAAATGCTCTACCTTCGAGTCTCCATCTCTCATCCTCAGGTTATACAACTTATTTCACAGGAATAGTTTATTTACTAGGGACTTAGACTGATAAAACTTCCCCAACTTATCCCATAAATCTTTGGCTGTAGCTTCCTCTGACACATTCAGTAAAACCAAATCTGAGAGAGACAGTCGGATTGTGCTCTTCGCCTTCCGAACCAACTTTTTCTAGTCATCTACTAAAGTTCCTGTAGGTGTAGTACCTAGATCCACCTCGATCCACTGATCTCTATCAACCAATAGATCTTCCATCTTGAGCTTCCATAGCTCAAAAATTTTCCCATTAAACTTCTCGACATCCATTTTCTAACTGCTCACCATTTATTTTCACTTGAAAAATCAATACCACATATCTCCCACTGTAAAAAGGATTATCACAGTCCCAAGAAAAACCCTTGACAATAAAGATGTCCCCTGAAGCCAACAAAGCTCTGATACCAAATGTATATTTTAACCTTGTACAATATCTTACTGCAAACATATTTTCAATAAAAGAACATAAAATATACAATGTCAAATACACACATTACACAGAGATTTTTCCTTTGGAAACCCAAATTGGGAAAACCAACATATTCTATATTCATTCATTGTTTACAATACAATATACATATAGGAGCCAACAACATCCAAAACCCTAACCCAATGACCTAGATTAGTCAACAACCTTAATTCCTTAACCAAAAATAGAAAACCATCGACAAAAAACATGTGCCGAAAAACCTCCCAACAATGGACATGAAAATCGAGGCAACACAAAAAATGAGGTAAACATATGACACGTTTCCCAAGGAAAAATGGTGCCCTCCCCTCAAACACCCCCGTGTGCCCAATGCAATGTAGAAATGAATATAACACATAACACATACCCAACATGGCATGCTACAATTTGCAGGGTAAAGCGACTGCCCATTTTCATCTACCAACTGCTTGCAATATGTTGCTCCTGATAAGAGCTTCCGACGTTTTTGAACTGGTGGAATATTTTCTGCATCTAAACTCGATTCTAAATCAAGATCATGTAAATTTGGATACATTTTTATTCATATTGATATGGATAAAAAAATTAAATTCAATTAGATAATCGAAATATAAATAAAATCTGAACTTATTGAATATGGAAAGAGAGAACTCCGTGATGGAATTTGAGCAATATGGAACAAACTGGAATTTGAATAATTGACCATTTGATATTATAAGCTTTTTTCCCTGCATTTGAGAAAAATCAACAATAAATTTTTAAGGATAAGATGACTTTAATCGGAAAATGTATACTATGAAGTACTGCAAGTCATGTGGATGCATCCTAAAAGATAATTTAGGATGAATATACTATTTCATGTGCAAATAAAAATTCAGATAACTTTTAGATCATAACGGTGCACTTATTTAAACAAAACACATCAGTGCATCTATAACAATACAAAACACCATGGTGTTTAATTACTAATCACACTTGTTCTTAAGATTTCAAATAAATAAAAAAGAATTGTATCATATTGATGCTCCAAAAATATTTAGCGCACCAATTCTTTTTATAAACAAACACACCGATGTGTTATACTAATAAATGCACTGATGTTTCGAAAAACTTAAAAAAAAAGTGCTACTTTGTTTTTTAACAATTAAAAAATGAGCGGGAATTTATTTTTTGAAATCTAATTTCATAAAGTCTTTTAAATAGTAAAAAGCTATTCACTATTTCATTATTTTGCCAAAATTTACATGGGAGAGATTCACAAGAGAGACATACCGAGGAGCACTGTGGAGCAACATAATTATTCAAAAGATTATAATTTGAAGGGTATGGTGATTCACTCAAAACTATTTTCTTAAAGTACTTTAAATAGTATTAAGCTATTCCCTATTTCATTATTTTTCCAAAATTTATAGGGGAGAGATTTGCAAGAGAGACATATCGGGGAACATCATAATACTTTGGAACAATAGAATTATTCAGAATATCAGAATTTGAAGGGTATGGTGATTCACTCAAAACCCTTATGGAGCAACAAAATTATTCAGAAGATCATAGTTTGAAGGGTTTTGTGATTCACTCAAAACCTTGCATAGTAAAACTTTTAAATTTTACTGTTGATTTTAATAATAATTTTTTTACAATTTGTATCCCTATTTGGATTTATTTAAAATAAAATAAAAATAAAAAAATCATACTTACCTTAAACCTTTGCTTCTTCTTGCCTATGTGATTGCAAAATTTCACCTTAGGGTTTAACTCCCTTTATAACTTCACAATTAGAGATTTTCATTTTAGGCATTTTAGATTTAATGGGTTTGTGTTTCTATATATAAGGCATTTGGCATGTAATGAAAGGGGACCACTTATTGCATCAGATCCAAACCTAGTCAGCCCTATCACATTAAAAAAAAAATGGTTTCTGTTTATCGGTGCACCAGTTTGACAATAACGCATCAGTGCCCTTACTGATAAAGCGCACTAGAAATGCTATAACATAATTTTATAATTTTGTCGTTCATCGGTGTGTACTTTTTTCATTCATCGATGTGTAATTTTTTTCGTTCATGTTTTTTTTTTTTTTTTTCATTTTTTACTTTAGGCATGATGCTGTTATCGATACATATCGCACCGTTGTAATTTAAAGTATTTTTTTTTTAAATTTTTTTTTCCTTGTTGGTGTGTTTCCTTTATCGAACGCACCAGTGCTTTCATATTACTAAAGCGTACCGGAAACCAGAATTGTTAATTTTTTTTAGCTGAAAATTATGTGATTTATTTATAAAATATATTTAATAGATTTTGTATTGAATGGTACAGGTTGTATATTGATAAAAAAATGTGTGAGAATAGTTCAAGTAACAAAAATTTTGATCGACACAATGATAACACATTCAAAAAAGAAAAAAAAGGAAAGTTTGTTGTAAATTCTATACAAAATTAATATGTTTGAACTATATGTAAGTTTAACTAATTTGTATTGGTTAGTGTGTGTGTTACACATTATTTTGGTCATCTTATTGATCCACTGACAACATGTGTTCATGTTCCCAAAAAGAGCCTTTCTCTATGAGGAAAGTGACTAGCTTCCTTTTCCAAAACACCCTATTAAGGAAGGTTGTCGCAGGCTGCATCATAAGCAGGGTGCGACGATGACTGGTGGTCGCACTCTACCCTAAAAATGGTTTGTGATGTCTCTGTAGGCTTCTCTATAGCTGGGGTGCGACGATGCCAAAAGGCTAAGAAAAGGTCGACCTTCACAAAAGTTCTAGAAGGGGATCTTATAGAAAGTGAGGTGGCATCCATATGGTTGGGATCCTACTCGCTTCTTTGATTTGGTGGGATCATCCTAATCTCTTTAACCATCTTTATTTCCCCTATATAAAGAGGGATTTCTCATGGAAAAGGCTAAGGTTAATGAAGGTTGAATAAGGCTAAGATTTTATGGAGAATTCTGCATTGGGACATTCTTGAGAGCTTCATTTCAGTTCACCAAGTCATTGTGGATTTTCTTCATTCAAGTTTGGAGAAAGTGTGTGTGTTGGAGCAAAGGGTCATTGGAAGGGGACTTTGCAACATCAAGGCTTTGGTTGTAATCTCCACTTTCATTATTTATAATACAGTGATATGTTTCTTTCCCATAAAACTCATCTCGTTTTATTGTATGATTCCTTGATCACATACTTAGGTTCTCTTTGAGTATGCTATATTGCTTTCACTTTGGTTGGCTTGTGTTCTCTTGTAGATCTAATATCACAGGAGCACTGAAGTGGAGCTATGATGACGAATATAAGAGGAAGCGATATTTAAATGGTATGTCGCCTATCTTTCGTTTGATAGTAAACTCAATGATTAGAGCTTAGGGAAAGCGTCATGTCCTGTTCTGTTTTGTTCTATATATAGGTGGATCTAGGGAGATCTGTTTATGTCCACATTTACCGATAAGTCCCATAACAGTGTGTTATGCATAGCCACAAAATGAGGAAGCTTGATAAGATTCTTTGTGATCTAAGTGCAGAAGAACGTAAAATCTTGATGGAAAAATTTCAAAAGGATGAATCAAGTGAATGAAAAATTACTATTCAATATTAGTTCTTTTTTGAATTTTCATTAATACTATACTTAAGAATATTAGATAACATGTTTCAAACAATCTATTAATTCACATATTTTTAATGTTCTATAGGGAAGATGTAAATGATGATGAATTGGTCCTTAGCTCATCTAGAGTGGTGTTGGAGGTTAATGAAAGGGGGAAAACTTTTACAAAACTAGGAGGTATATAGTGGAATGAACGTATAGACATACTTTCCACTTACAATACATAAATCAATCCAATGATTCCAAAAACTAGGTTATATCTAAACTATAGGAGGCATTTCCAAAGCAATGGTCAATGAGACCTGTTAGACTTGTAATAACAAAAACATACAACAACAAAAATAATAATTAAAAAAGTAATATTCTTAAAAATGCTTTTCTAGAATATGTATATATTTCTACAAAGCATTCCTTTATTAATATCAATGTTGTTATATTTCGTTTTCATATATCAATATAAAAACAATTTATTATCATGTTACTTTTTTCAGGAAGATTATGAAAATCCCAAAGGATCAACAAGCTGATATACGAAATATGCCAGTAGGAATGTCCAAAAAAGTGTACAAGGAGATGGTCAAATAAATAGACATATTTTCGTTGCAGGAGGAGCCATCTCAATAACAATGTGTTTCATATGTATGAAATCATTGAATTTTTTTATTAGGTACATATAAATAAATAATTTAGCATTAAATATTAATTTTCAAGTATTTTCTTGCAGAAAAGAAAACAAAATGGAACCCATTCAACACATAAAATAGAACGACAAGGAAGAAAAGGGATGATAACAAATTTTGTGAGTAATTGTTATTTCCTTATAACAACTTAAGATTTCAGTTTTGTATATTTCAAGTTGTTTTACAACATCCATCCTTGAATGTCTTCAAACGGGTGCTAACATACAAAGAAGAGCCATCGGAAGAATTGATTGACATTGGGTTAAGTATGGGTTGTGAGTATATGTTGGCATATCAAAAATTGATTGTGGAATTTGTAAGTATCTATGTTGTTTTACTTCTCTCATTTATAATTAATGGAACAAAAAAAATACTTTATATTAAATCTATGATTTATCGTGGGGTATAAAACTTGAAGGAAACAAAGTATGGAAATGTTCCAACAAAAGAGTTGTTGACATAAGGCATGAGATTTGGTTTTGAAAGAATGTGTATCATTTAAGACTCAATTCTTTCTATGGTACGCCAATTTTCAATTTACATTCATGTATATTATTTATTTCAATTTTCATTATTCTCACCAATGTAGATACACTCATTACACTTTATTTTTATTTTTGTAGATGAAACTTGAAGAATAGGAAACAATCGAGGCAATCAACAAAACGTTCAGCCAAATAACCAAAGTCATGGTAGTAGCTCGAGCAATGACAACAGTTCCAACGAAGAATGCCGATCAATATATTTGGATATCAATGCAAGTTGTTGTATTTTTTGAAATAATTGTCTATGAAAATCAAACATTTTCTTTAATGTAATGGACATAGTGTCCCAATTGAAAGACAAGGGGTTACCAATAAGTGTCCCATTTTGTATGACAAAGAGTCTCTTATTCATATATAATAAAATACATTTTATTTTATTCTATTGCATTGTCCAATGTCACTGTGAAATGTTACATCACTGATTAAGTATATGGATGATTAAATATTGTAATGAAGAGATACAAAATATGATGATATAACAAATTAATCCAAACATCATATCCAAATGCACTACTCAAAATTTAATTTATATGAATACTATTATAAGATATATGTCAATTTTTTGATGAAAAATGGAATTAAAAATAACAATAATTTCAATGTCACAGGTCGATGTTTCTAAAAAAAACACCGGTGCATTGAATGCTAAAAAGCTCCGGTGTTGTAATAAAATGCGCACCGGTTCTATAATACAATGAACCAACACCAATCATAATACTATTTTAACAAAAACAAATATAATACTCAAAATCAACCTTCTAGTGCGTTTAATTAAAATGGTGCATTGATTCTTTTGTATTAGATTTCCGCATCAATGCATTCTCAATTTCATGCACCGGACTGGTTTGTCTTTTAACGCATCGGTGCATGGTATCATAGATTCAACCGATGCATTGTTATTATTAAAGCATCGATGCATTATTATTTAGTAGAGCACCGATGCCCCACTAATATTTTCATTGCCCCGATGCTTCCGGTGAAATGTAAGCACCGATGCTTCAAGTTTGAGAATGCGCTGGTGCGTATACACCATGAAGCACATCGCCTAGAAAAACATCCGCTAAAACCTCTAGCCACCCAATTTTTTTTAGTTATAATGGAGTTCCATTATAATCTCTGCAAAAACATATGTTACCAAAACAAAATGTTTTAGTAGATGTTTTTTTGACAATTTTTGCCAATTTTGTAACACTAAAAACCTCCGCTACAAGGTCTTTTCCTTGTAGTGAAGACTTCAAGAAACAAAATCCTTGTATCTGGTACTTATTTTCAGATTATAATTTTTTTATTTTTTATGATATCCAATAAACAAAGAATGAGATATAACATTAACCAAATAAAGTAACTTCAAAATGTGATGAAAATAAGGTAAACCGAATAGCAAAATAAATTTGAAATTAAAGCATTCTAGTAGGCCTAAAAAATGGGAAAGAAATCAACAAGATATATTTATTGAAGATCAATCTGAATTACAAAATGAACTATCTCTTCAGATCCCTGTGAGGATCAGGACTAGAGATGTTCTTAGAAGATAAGGATGTAATAAGAATCATACGAGGGAAACTAGTGCCAAAGAAAGAGATAAAATATCAAAGTATGATCCAGATCACTTTAAGAAACATATACATGATCATCAAACTATGCAACATTAACACTAATCGTGTAACATCCCGTTCTATTGAGGACATTTATATTGACTTATTCTTTGAGGACACTTGCGTGTAAGTGATCTGGTTATGGTACATTGTGATTTCGTTTCGATTATGGATTATACATGATGATGATGTATTGTGACTTATTGTTATCTGATGTATATGAATTATCAAATGCTATTGACGAGTTTTCCTGAGTGTGAAAGACACATGACAGGTTATGAATGCTGATGGTGTCAATGGACTTCCTTGGACTCCAGATTGAGTCAGGGAGTGGATTTGTTTTTTTGAGTATTTCATTTTACTCACATGTGACATATGATCGATTTCAGTATGATTTATGTATATGGATTGTTGACAGTGTTTTTTTCAGTGGATGCAGGCTTGACGATGCTTGCTAATCCGACTCACATAAGGAGTAAAGGGGTCATGCACATAAACCATACATTTGAGGGAGAGGTGTGGAAACGTCCCTATCACATCCTACTATCACTCTCGCCATGGTTTGAACTACAGTTTAATGATTACCTAATTCAATAGGTTCACGATGTCGTGAGGGCGGACTAAGACAATCACTCATGAATACTTCTAAGGGGCCTGCAATAAGGCAGAATCCTTATTCCTTAGAAGCCCTTAGTCTCTCACAAGGTTGACCGAGTGGAGTGTTGACTCCAAGGGTCGGACAAACTTCCAAAATCAGTCTAAGGCGAGTGGCACCCTTGGAGAACAACGATGCGTCTTGAAGGGCACGTCATGTAATTAAAACTCGAGTCAATAAATCTAGGTGGCCTAGAAAACATTGAAATGATTGGACCTTGTTAGATTAAAATAATTAAGTAAACAATAAATTATTAATTATAAATCCTAACAAAAGTCTAAGCCTAAGTCTAAGACTAAGTCTAAATCTAAATTTAAACAAATGACTAAATGATTTATGACAAAAGTTAAAAGAGTTGAGAATTTAATCAAACTCTAGGAAAAAGGGGAAATAAAATTTAAAAGGTTGGATAAAATGCACATGTGTGCATGAAATTAATAAAATGGAATTTAAAAATAGAAGAATTAATAATATGAGAGAATAGGTGTACACATAGAATAGTATCTTGAGTCAAGCTACCACTAGGTCTAACTAGAAGAAGACTCCTAATCCAAATCTAACTAAGATCTAGTTAGGAGACACTCATTAAATGAGAATTTGGGGAACAAAGGGACAACTAAGAGTGAAAATAGGAACACATTGGGGAATGTGAGGTGTTATCACACTAAGTTGCCTTGGGT
>JZKD02S1814935.1:426948-469385 GCA_000966675.3 Picea glauca
CAAACATCTATAATAATGGCTTAAACATTAACACTCACTAGGAGTTTCCATAGCACATTCCTTGTCCTTTATTCCTTGCCATGATTCATCATCATTTCACTGAGGTCATGTTCTACCTTGTTTTCAACACCATGGTTCGTTAAAAGATGTATTCAAAGATTTGGTTTTAATGAGTTTGCTAACGGTTTCAAAGATTTTAATGTTCTCAAACTCGATGCTGCTGAAACGGCTAGTTCAGACCAGTTCCAGATAATGCTACGGGATAAAATGCTAAGACAAATTTGGAAGCTGAGGTGGTCTTGGTGGTCTCCTTACTGGTTGCAGAGCTTCAAATTATCAATTACTCCTCTAGGTATTCCGTGAGCTCCCTCCATTGCATATAAAATTCTTGGGATATCTATTGCCTGAGTTTTGGTAGCGACCGATGTTGCAAATCACTCCCTCCCTCATCCCTCTGCATCCATAATTTCCCTCTTACAGACTTGTAGCCACCACACCTGGTTTTCAGTTATCAAAGACACAAATTCCTTCTACTCCTGAGTGTTGAGTGCCCATGCAAATACGTATTCCTTGTGTGCGCATTGCGCTACCCAAAAACACTGCTGAAACCTCACTACATTTCCTCTGTTTTCCTTACTATTTGGATTGGAGTGTTACTTGCCGGTTTTCAAAGACCCTTGCAACAGTTTTAATTTCACCATATCATCACTCTTCATCTTGAGATCTACAGAAAACAAGGGGAGGGGAAATTGCACTTCCTACATTTCAAAATCCACCAGAACAATGTTTTGTCAAAACAAGGTGAGTTAGAGGAGAATCGTAGGAAAGAGCATCCATTATTCACTGTTATTCTCCCATTGAAGTATGACTCTATTTTCTCCCTTATTCTTCACTGCACCATAGCCTTTTATCCCTTGTTGTTGGCCCTCAACCAGGTTTTGAGGAAATCTTGGTCAAGTTTGACCACTTTTTGAATTCGACGTAGTGATCGAGGAAGGAGTGCCCAGGTAGAGGTGAGATCAAAGATCTCACTTGTTTTGTGGGATTTGTGGACCCAACATGGGGTTCTTAGGGTTTTGTAATGGGTTATGGGATGTTGGCCCATGGGTTTACCCATGATTAGGCCTTTTTGTAAATGTAAAAGTATAAATACGTAAGAATGTAATGTAGAAGGGTCGATAGCTTTCAAGGCTAAGTGAAAGTAGTTTTGGGTTGCTTAGTGCAACAAATTGTGTATATAAGGCTCTGTGTTTAATGGAGGAGTTGGCTCTGTGCCTTGACCTGATTTTGGGAAGGTGGATCTGGTGCTTAGTGTGCAGGTCACCTGTTCGGGGCAAAGCTTGGCTCTGTGGCTTAGTGCACAGGAGCAGACGAATGTAAAAGATTGAAGCCTAATAAAAAAGAAGAATCCATTGGTGGACATAGCCCCGCACTGGGGTGAACCACATATATCATGTGTTGATGGTTTTCTTTGTGCTATGATGTTTATGCTATGGGTCTACTTAGTGCATTGATTGTTATGTATGATAAATAGATCTCTGAATGCTTAAAGATTTATTTATGTTGAATGTGCTAGATATAAATTATGATGCTAAGTGTGATGTGTATTTTTTCAGTGTTACTGTGCCGATCTATCCTTAGTGTTTGTTCTGCGATGTGAATGAAGTTGATAAACTAATGCATGTAGCTGTTAAGTACTCTGTGAGGTAATTATAATCAAAGATTTGTGTCCCATCTTGGTTACAGACACCTGAGTCCTGTAACCCCCCCTGCCCCTACCTCGGGTGAGACTACATCTGCTTCGCAGGTGTTGCCGAAAGGGCTGACATTTAGGGTTTTGTTGGTGCGTTGTTGAAGCGTTGAACCCTGGGTCCGCCCCTGTGCCAACAAATGGTTCCGTTGCCGGGACCTGAAACTGTGATTGCTGGGAACTGAAGTAAAGATAAGAGAAGATCTGTGCATAGATTTGTTGTTGTAGTGCGTAGTACTCTACTTGACTTGCGAAGCTCTGTGCTAAGAAAGAAACCCGATCTGAAGAAAAGAGGTAAGATCTTGAAAGAGGTAAAGCTTTGTGCTTTGATAGAGTAAGATAAGTGGAAATTTTTGTTTTGAAAGCATGAATTTAAGTATGTTTAATAGATTTTGTCCTTGTCTGAAAGATAGGGCGCAGTTGGAAGAAAGAGTTGATCTAAATAAATTTGATATAAATGAAGAAATATATGTTATTCCTATGCATAGAAATAATTTTTGGACTAATAATTGGATACAGGACCCTAGAAAGAATTTTTGCAGATTTCAGGTCCAACACTGTGATGCTAGTGCGTAGTACATGAGAGGTTGGGGAGCGTTTAAACAAAATAGAGAATTGAAACTATGTTATAACTATAGAAGACCGAGACATATTGCTAAGGAATTCCATAGTATAGGTCCTATTTGTCTTTGTTGTAAAATTGTTGGTCATGAAGTTGAGGATTGTCCAAGGATGATTGCTAAAGTAGAACATATGAACATGAGTCAAGAGAATACGAGCATGTTAGAAGATCAGAAAGATAAAGGATCAGAGGAAGTTCAGACTACATTAGTGCAGTTAAAAGAAGCAATGAATGATAAAAAAGATGTTAGTTTACCAGAGATTATGAAAGAAAAACAACGCATAGGTACAATAATAGGAGACTTCGACATAGACTATGTCTTGGATGAAGAGACACAAGTGAATATTATGACAAAAAAAACTTGGGAAATTTTGGGAAAGCCTACTGTGGTACCTTCATTGGGAAGGATAGGATTTTTCAAAGAAAAGATGATAACCCTATGTGGAAGAGTTACTAATGTACATGTTATTATTCATGGAACATCAACTGAAGAGGAATTTGAAGTCATTAAGTTTGTTGAGAACAATGCCCCTTTCCCTCTTTTGTTAGGAAAGACTTGGATTGAGAAGGATCATATTAGAAGGAAAGTAGAGGAAGAAGCTACAGAAAATAAAACTCAAGAACTAAGGGATTTCATAGCTAGAAAAATAGATCGACTAATAGAAGAACGAGAAGATAAGTTGAAGGCAAGAGAATTAGCTGTCGAGGTTGAAATAACACAAGAAGGGTTGAAGGACATATCCATGCAAGAATAAAGTATATTCACCCAGGAAGTGGTAAGGGAAGGGATATTAAATTTGAACCCTTTGAGAGCACATCAACAATGCAAAGTCACTATGCCAGGAGAAGATAAGAATAAGAATGGAAAGAGAATTCCAGAAATAGTTAGAGAGACTCAGATCACAGGAAAGAAGGAAAGTAAGCTCAGTAAGAAGAAATCCAAGTTGGAAAAGATACAAGGAGTTACAAAGAATACTTTGTAGGAGGCAGGTTTGCAGGATTTGAACCTCGTCCAAACAACAGAACTGCGCAGAATGGGACTTCACCTCGGCGAAGCTATATGACCGTTGGAGGTGCCCCGACCATTAGAACGATGCTTTGGAATGACTAGGAAACACATTTATGGGTGGATAGACCACGTTTGGGACGTTGAGACTGCACCATAACGGATAGATTCACATTAATGGAAGCAGTCCTACATGTTGGAAGAATCCGTTACGACGCTCGCTTATTTAACCTGTCCGACGCTGCGCCGGGACCAATTTTTGCCTCTCATGATTAGATGAGAACCGATTGTGTGTCGAACTTTGATTTCAGAACCTAGAGATTTCCCTCCGTTGTTTACTCCATATTTCCTTTCACCTGCCCCAACTTATCCGTTTAAAAGTGAGAATGTCGGGCGAACCGACTAAGTTAGAGAAGTCCGTCGAAGAGGTCCTTAAGAAGTTTATGGATGACAAAGATATCTATGAAGGTGTTCAGGCATCGTCGACTAAGGGACTGCAGGCTTCCCCTTCGACTGGAAAATGCTTGGGTCGTACTAACCCCATGACTGAGAAGAGAAGTAAGCATCGCGACGATTTGGCTAATGCAAAGCAGATCTCATTGATCTTGTAGTGTCCCCAAGGCCGAGCCCTGTTGTAAATCATGTTCTGAAAGGAATTGTAATTATGTTTTATAGGCCGGTGAGCCAAGTTTTTTATAAGCTGGTGACTTATGTGTTTGTTAGGCCAGGGAGCCTAAGTGTTGAAGGCCAGGAACCTGTTGCTGTATATGTAATCATGCAGAACATTTAATAACTTTGTAAACACCGCCAGGTGCAGACCGACCGCGATGAATGAGTGAAGGGGGACTGAGCTTCCATAGAGTGGGCAAGGGATTAGGGGCTGGAAGGTGGGAAAAGGGGCTAAGTTTTAAGTCTAGGAGGCTTCATCCCTAGGAATAATATTTTAATATTATTCCAAAAAGGCATGAGCATTTCATGTTTTATCCTAAGTTCCTGACCAAGGGAAGGTGATGCGTGCTGGTGGAATGCATGCAATCTCCAGGGTGACAAGTGTCAACCCTGGTGCATGTGAATAAAAGGGCCAGGGTGGGCCGTGAGAGGGGTTCCTTCTCCCATTCGATCGGATGGCCTGAGCATGTACGGGCTCTGAGCAGTACGACTAACCCGAGCTCTGCAGAGAACCTTCATGCGTCCCTGTGATCCGAAAATCCCGTGTTTGGCTTTGAGAAAACCCGTGTATACCTCTGTACTAAACCAGAAGCCTGTGATCGATTCTGAAAGAGTTGGTTTCATCTCTGTTCTAAACCGAAAAAGCTCGTGTTGTGTTTGGAGAATCCGTGTGCATCCACTACTTGAAATCAAGGATGTGCGTGAGATCTCTGTCTCGAAGCTGTGACCGTGAGACCCATTTGCCATCGCTGAACCGGTTTGAGGAAGCCTGTGTCTGCTTCCCATGGGTTGTTGTGGCCACACAGTGCTAGAATTCTTATGGCTTGTGTCTAGTGGTGAAACTCTCTCTCTAGGTGAGAGAGGTGTTTGAGGTTGGAAGAACATATGGTTTGGCCTGTGAGAGTTTCTCTCTAGGTGAGAGAGTGTGCAGATGAAGGAGAGAACTCCTAGAAGAAATCATGTAGCTACCACAGAGCCCGAAGACTTTTGGTCCGGTCTGTTGTTGTAACCCAAGGTAAGGGAGATTAGCAGCCGAAGGACTGTCTAGGTGACAGAGAAGGTGTATACTCCTGGGGTGGAACATGCATGTAGGGAATGAGGTTCTGTGGGCAGTGAGTGTGAGTGGTTCCTAGGAGAGAATCCCTTCCTTGTGGCTGTGTGCTGTTTTCCTTGTAACCTCATCCTAGCCTAGAATTCCTTGTCTTGGGGTGGAGCTTAGTCCCAGCTCGGGTGTGACCCACTGCTGAGCTAATGGGCAGTGTGGTCTAAGGCTGGGAGGTTCGTGGAAGGCCTGCATTTGGTTGGTGGAATCTACCACATTTTAAAAGATAAGTATCTGATTATGCTTTAATCATGTTTTGCATGACTGTGTTGCTTATGTTATCATGAATTCCGTTGTGTATATAAATTAATATTAAACACTATTGATTGTTGATTATAGCTGTAAGGCGTATGATTACTCTGAGTTTAATTGTATTCTTGATTTAGTACGTCTTATAACTATAACGCCTGTATGCGCTATGTATTAAGTGGTGTTACAGTTTTGTTTAAGAGCGATTAAGCCTTGGTAGCAGAAAAGGTGTGCTACAGTTTGGTATCAGAGCCAGGGTTTCGACACTGAGCCTCGATGGGCCAGTCGAGTGGTCTTTGAACCAACGGTGAGAGGAGAAATTCCATCTGGAGGACCAATTTCGGATCCTGGTAAGCTCAGGAGGTATAGCGGTGTTGTGAAACCGCAACAGGTGTGGTCTATGGCCACAGGGAGAGAGGACTTCACACCAGCAGTACTGGAGCCTTAGGATTTGTTTGCAAGGGAAGGTGAACCCTCGTGACAGTCGGATCTGGAAAGTGTGTGCAAGGTTTAAAAACCCGTTTCGAGTTGCAAAGGAACGTGGGAATCGCGATACACAAATTCCTGAAAACCCGAAAACCGTGGAGATCTATGCGGTGTATCTGGGAAGGAGACTCGATCGTCAGATTTGGTGGAGCCGTGCTCGAGTTAGTCACAAAACCTTTCAGATTTTGCAAAAGTCGGGAGATGGGAAGTGAGGGAGGTGAACACCTGCGAAAACCTGAAACCCGAAATCCCCAAACGATCTACACTGTAGACTATAGGAAGGGATTCAACCATTCGGTTCGACAGATAAGTAAACCGTATTTTTAGGATTTCGACAGATGGAAGTTTGAGATGAGGGGGTGCATGAACTCCCGATGTACGAAAACCCGAAATGCCAAAAAGACCTGTGCCGTAGATCTGAGAGAGGATCTAACCATTGGATTCCTTGCTTGGAATGGACGTGGGCGCACTGATGTGTACCATGTGCCAGAGAGTTGAAAAGTCAGGCAAGAGAGGTGGGACCCAATGACGTCACCGATTGTGACGTGGACCTTCCGGAACATGTGCTGTAGGCCCGAAGAGTAAAGTGAATCGAAATTTCAGAATTTGGGAATTGAGGCGACAAGAGTGGGAGTCACTGCATCATGAATTTCTGGTCACGAAACCCCGAAAGGATCTGGACCATTAGATCCAGCTCATCGAGGATCATTGGATCACTTATAAGAAACTGTGTATCAGATTTTGGGGATAGGAGTGACAAGAGGTTGGGAGTCACTGCATAGTGAACTCCTGGGTACCGAAAACCCGAAGTCCCGAAAGTTCCGAAATACCGAAAACCGAAGTTTCGAAGTCCCGAAATTTGTAGAGCTGAACAAGAGCTGAGAAAACTTATTTGGATCGAAACGTTTTTGTTTTTGTTCTAGTTCATATCGGCTTATGAATGTAGAAATTTTTCCCAAAGGTTTAATGGTCTGACAAACTTCAGATTGAATTGTAGATTTTGATTGAAGTGTTCAACGAGTGTCAGGACTCCAGTTAACCAACGTCGAGTATGGAATGGGAAGAGGTGCAGATTGCCTTCGAAACAAAAGATGAACGGGAAGGAAAGGATGTCAACGTGGGGGTTGAAGGATCGAACTCCAATGGACACGAAAAATAGAAGGATAAGGAGGGGCATATGATGAAAATCATCGAGGGATTGCAAAGATATGCCCAAGCTCACCGAGCTGATAGTAGAAAGCTCATGAGAGTCAGGGATCAACAGGGTGAATTCAACTTAAAATTTTTGAAAAGCTTGGAAAGAATAGAAAGGAAATTGGAGAGGGGGAGAGACTCAAGCAAGACAGGGAGTCGCATAACCCCTGAGAGAAGAAGGAGATAAAGAAGCGTTAGGAATCCTGAGAGGAGAAGGAGGTCGAGGAGTGGTAGTAGACATCTTAGTCGCTCCCAAAGACATTCCAGTAGGGGGACACACAACAGTTCAAGCTCGTCTCCTACCAGAAAACACCAGAAATCTGGAAGGGATGAATTGAAAGGGAAAATCAACAAGATTAAACCTCCTACGTTCGATGGTGAACATGAGAAGGAAGGTGATGCCGAAACATGGTTTCTAGGCATGAAGAAATACTTCCAACTGCATAATTATTCTGCCCATGCAGAAGGAAGAATTGCAATGTACCAGCTGAAAGGAAAAGCATCCATGTGGTGGGATCAATTGGTGCAGGTGCAACACATAAGAGAGAAAGAGGTCATGTGGAAGGAGTTTAAGAGGTATTTCGAGAAGAAATACCTGAAAAAAAGATACTATGACCGAAAGATGAAGGAGTTCTTCGAACTCAAGTTGAGTAGCATGACTATTGACGAGTATGAACAAAGTTTTTTGGAACTACTGAAGTATGTTCCATTCATAAAAGACGAGGCTGCCAAAATTCAGAGGTATCTGAGTGGACTAACACCTTCCATTGGTGACAAGATTCAATATGACGATCCTAAGACTATGGAAGAAACCATAAGAAGGGAGAAATGCTTGTATGAACAACAAAGAGAAAAGCCTACCTTTCAGAAGGCTTGGGATGACCAAAAGAGGTTTAAGAAGGAACAAAGGAAGAAGGGAAACAAGCCTACCTTTTTCAGGAACAGTCCTTGGGGACAGTCATCTTTTAAAGAGCCCAGGAAAGTTGAAGGGAGTGAGCATATGCCAAGGCCACCACCTATGGAGTGTTGGGGCTATAAAGGGAATCATAGGTACAGAGACGGCGCCCACAGAAAAGATAAAGCGAGAACTGTCCATACTGTTCATCAATCTAAAACAATGGAGGATATGGGCAATAGAATGCCGAGGATCTACGCAACCCTGGACAATAAACAAGCAAAATTTCAATCGCACATGATTGAAGTGGAAGGTATGATCAACAACCGACCACTTTTTATTTTAATTGATTCAGGGGCTATCCATAGTTATATAGATCCTAGAGTGGTGGACAGTTTGCATCTAACGAGAAGCAAACATGAAAAGTCTTGGTTAGTGCAGTTGGCCACAGGAACTAAGAGAAAGGTCACTGAATTGGTTAAGTCCTGTTCCGTGGACATGGGAGGATTGAGCACTAAGGCTGAATTGGGATGGACTCGTTGGACCAGCACCATACCCTGCTGGATTGTCGTAATAAGAAGTTTACATGCCTGGATGAAGAGGGAAATCAGGTAACAGTCCAAGGAATTCCAAGGGCTGTGGCTATTAGGGAAATATCAACCATGCAGCTGAAGAAATGTTACCAAAAAGGCTGTCAGTTATTTGCAGCTCAGGTGGAAGAAGCACTTAGTGATGCAGTCTCAAACCTGGAAGACCATGAGGTACTCACAGAGTTCAAGGATGTATTTTAGGAGGTACCTGGACTACCTCCGAAGAGGGACATCGATTTTTCTATAAATCTGATGCCAGGAGCAACTCCAGTTTCAAAAGCCCCATATAGAATGAGTACACTAGAGCTAAAGGAGTTTCAATTGCAGCTCGAAGAGCTACTAAAGAAATGATACATTCACCCAAGCGTGTCGTCGTGGGGAGCCCCGATCCTATTCATGAAGAATAAATATGGGACGCTGAGGCTGTGCATTGATTTCTAACAGTTGAATAAGGTCACTGTCAAGAACAAGTATCCTCTGCCAAGGATCGATGATCTTTTTGATCAGTTGAAGGATGCAGAAATATTTTCAAAAATAGACCTCAGATATGGATATCACCAAGTGAGAATAAATGATGAGGACATCAACAATACCACCTTTAAAACAAGGTACGGTCATTATGAGTTCATGGTGGTGCTGTTTGGACTATCCAATGTGCCTGCTGTTTTCATGTGCTTAATGAATGGAGTGTTCAGAGATTATTTGGACAAGTTTGTCATAGTCTTCTTGGACGACATCTTGGTGTATTCCAAGATAGAGGAAGAACATGAGAAACACCTAAGAATGGTGCTACAGGTGTTGAGAATACACCAGCTGTATGCAAAACTGAGCAAGTGCTCATTTTATCAAAGGCAGATTCATTAATTGGGGCACATTATATCAAAAGAAGGGATTGTTGTGGATCCTAAAAAGGTTGAGGCCATTCGAGAATGGTCAGCGCCAAGGAATGTGGTAGAGGTTAGATCTTTTATGGTTCTGGCTGACTACTATAGAAGGTTTATAGCCGGATTCTCAAAGATAGCTCATTATATCACTTCCTTGCAAAGGAAGGAAAAGAAGTTCCAGTGGACTGAAGAATGTGAGAGCAGCTTCCAGCGATGGAAGCAACTTCTAACCAGTGCTCCAATCATGAAGATTGCAGATCCAAATAAGGATTACGTGGTGTGACAGATGTGTGTAAGGAGGGACTGGGAGGAGTTCTCAGCCAAGAGGGATTTGTAGATTGTTATGAGTCCCGAAAGTTGAAGGAGCATGAGAGGAATTATGCCACTCACGATTTAGAGCTGGCAACAATTGTCCACACCTTGAGGAAATGGAGACATTACCTCATGGGCAAGAGATTCGAATTGAGAATAGACCACAATGGTCTGAAGTATTTATTTGGTCAACCAACTTTAAATGCCAGGCAAATCAGATGGCTGGAGTTTCTATGAGAATATGACTTTGATATCAAGCATATCGAAGGGAAAGAAAATTAGGTGGCTGATGCACTTAGCAGAAAAGTGCACGAATTACATGCTACAACCATTAGCATGTACAAGACTGAGATGAAAGACATAATTTTGGAAGTTGTAAATGCTGATTTGCAGTACAGATGTCTAGTAGCAAAGCTACGACAGCGTGAGAGACCACAGACCCATGGAAGTTACACCTTGGGAGCTGACAGCTTACTTCTGTATAAAAACAGAGTGTATGTACCCAATGTCTGAGATTTGAAGCTAGAAATTCTGAAAGAAATGCATAACGTGGCTTATGATGGGCATCCCGGATACCAGAAAACTGTGGTAGCAGTCAAAAGCCATTACTTTTGGCTGGGACTGAAGAAATAAATCGCCGGATACATCGCTAGATGTATGGAGTGCCGGAAAGTTAATGCTGAGCATAGGCACCCAGCAGGGTTGCTGCAGCCTTTACCCATTCCTGAGTGGAAATGGGACGTGGTAACAATGGATTTTATCACCAGACTACCTAGAACAAGAAAGCAACATGATTCAATCATGGTGGTGGTGGACAAGCTTACTAAAGCTGCCCATTTTATTCCACTAAAAACCACACACAGAGTATCCGATGTTGCTGATATCTTCTTAAAAGAAGTTGCACGCTTGCATGGAATTCGTAAGACAATTGTGTCTGATAGGGACCCAAAATTCACTTCAAATTTATGGAAAGGATTGTTCAAAGGATTCAGAATGAATCTAAACTTTAGTACAATGTATCATCCTGAGTCTGATGGTCAGATAGAGAGGGTGAACAGGGTAATAGAATACATACTGAGAATGTATGTGATGGATAAACCATAAAGGTGGGAAGACTACCTGCATTTGGTAGAATTCGCCTACAATAATGGGTATCGTGCATCATTGAAGATGAGCCCATTCGAGGCACTTTATGGAAGAAAGTGCAACACTCCAGTGAGCTGGGATAATCCAGTTGAAAGAGCAGTAGTTGGGCCTGAACTGCTCAAAGAGATGGAAGATCAAATGATAAAAATTAAACGAAATTTGAAAGCTGCCCAGGATAGGTAGAAAAGTTACGCTGACAGTAACAGAAACCACAGATAATTCAAAGTGGGTGACCATGTTTTCTTGAAAGTGAAAACTAATAGGAGTTCCTTGAAGTTGGGAAGTTGCGCCAAGTTGGCACCAAGATTTTGTGGGCCATTTGAAATCCTGGAAAGGATTGGGCTAGTTGAATACATGCTTGCATTACCCGCATCTATGATTGTACATAATGTGTTTCATGTTTCACTGCATAAGAAATATGTACCTGATGCTAATCATGTTATCGATTAGCATCAGAAGGTGTCCTGCAAGTCTAGTGGACCTGATGCTAATCATGGTGGAACCAGAAGGTGTCCTGCAAGTGCATCTTGTGCGCATATTGGACAGGAAAAGAAAACAGCCCCGGAATCAAGATATAGAGCTTGTAAAGGTCTAGTGGACCTGGTACGGTCTTGAGGACACGACATGGGAGCATGTAGATGCTATGTGGGTAGAGTACCTGCATCTTTTTGAAAATTTTGAAAATCTTGCAGAGACAGTGTAAGTTGCACTGAGGACAGTGCAGAAATAAGGGGAGGGGGATTGTAGTGTCCCCAAGGCCGAGCCCTATTGTAAATCATGTTCTGAAAGGAATTGTAATTATGTTTTAGAGGCTGGTGAGCCAAGTTTTTATAAGCTGGTGGCTTATGTGTTTGTTAGGCTAGGGATCCTAAGTGTTGAAGGCCAGGAGCCTGCTGCTGTATATGTAATCATGTAGAACATTTAATAAATTTGTAAACACTGCCAGGTGCAGACCAACCACGATGAATGAGTGAAGGGGGACTGAGCTTCCACAGAGTGGGCAAGGGATTAGGGGCTGGAAGGTGGGAAAAGGGGTTAAGTGTTAAGCCTAGGGGGCTTCAACCCTGAGAATAATATTTTAATATTATTCCAAAAAGGCATGAGCATTTCATGTTTTATCCTAAGTTCTTGACCAAGGGAAGGTGTTGCGTGCTGGTGGAACGCATGCAGTCTCCAGGGCGACAAGTGTCGACCCTAGTGCATGTGAATAAAAGGGCCAGGGTGGGCCATGAGAGGGGTTCCTTCTCCCATTCGATTGGATGGCCTGAGCGTGTACGGGCTCTGAGCAGTACAACTGACTCGAGTTCTGCAGAGAACCTTCATGTGTCCCTGTGATCCGAAAATCCTGTGTCTGGCTCTGAGAAAACCCGTGTATACCTCCGTACTGAACCAGAAGCCTGTGATCGATTCTGAAAGAGCCGGTTTCACCTCTGTTCTGAACCGAAAAATCTCGTGTTGTGTCTGGAGAATCCGTGTGCATCCACTACCCGAGATCGATCCTATGCGTGAGATCTCTGTCCCGAAGCCGTGACCGTGAGACCCATTTTCCATCGTCGAACCAGTTTGAGGAAGCCTGTGTCTGCTTCCCGTGGGTTGTTGTGGCCACGTAGTGCTGGACTGCTTATGGCTTGTGGCTAGTGGTGAAACTCTCTCTCTAGGTGAGAGAGGTGTTTGAGGTTGGAAGAACATGTGGTTTGGCCTGTGAGCGCTTCTCTCTAGGTGAGAGAGTGCGCAGAGGAAGGAGAGAACTCATGGAAGGAACCATGTAGCTACCACAGAGCCTAGAGACTTCCGGTCCGGTCTGTTGCTGTAACCCAAGGCAAGGGAGATTAGCAGCCGAAGGACTGTCCAGGTGACAGAGAAGGTGTATACTCCTGGGGTGGAACAGGCATGTGGGGAATGAGGGTCTGTGGGCAGTGAGTGTGAGTGGTTCCTGGGAGAGAATCCCTTGTGGATGTGTGGTGTTTTCCCTGTAACCTCAGCCTAGCTTAGGATTCCTTGTCTTGGGGTGGAGCTTAGTCCCAGCTCAGGGGTGACCCACTGTTGAGCTGATGAGAAGTGCGGTCTAAGGCTGGGAGGTTCGTGGAAGGCCTACATTTGGTTGGTGGAATCTACCACTGTTTAAAAGATAAGTATATGATTATGCTTTAGTCATGTTTTGCATGACTGTGTTTCTTATGTTATCATGAATTCCGCTGTGTATATGAATTAATATTAAACGCTATTGATTGTTGATTATAGCTGTAAGGCGTATGATTACTCTGAGTTTAATTGTATTCTTGATTTAGTATGTCTTATAACTATAACGCCTGTATGCGCTATGTATTAAGTGGTGTTACAGTTTTGTTTAAGAGCGATTAAGCCTTGGTAGCAGAAAAGGTGCGCTACAGATATTACCTGATTATATCCTGCCTTTGGCTGGGGAGGTTAACCGCGACAACATCCCACAGGACTACGAGTACAATTTGATCACCGCGTATATCCCGAAGGGGATACACGTAGTTGGAAGCCAGTTGGTACATATCCCATCCTTGAAGAACAATGAATTTAACCTTGGAGACAGAAATAACTATGCAATGCTCACGCCCCATAGATATTTGACGAAGACCACTGGGAAGAAACCTCGCATCGTTGCCTAGTCATAGATAAAGGAGATGGCGCAGTCCGCGATAGTTAACGTGATGAAGATTCCTCATTTTGGCCGACACCAAGAGGCTAATGCTTGCGTTAAATTCCTCTTATCGTGCTATCATGGTGGATACATGTGGCTCAAAAGGAGAATTACTATGGATCCAACGTTGATGCACTTAATTATAGGATTGAGCATGCAGGGGCCCGACCCTCGACAGTTCTACCCAGGGAAGACCTTAGATCACTCCCTGGCACAATGCATTAAGGAGGCATACGCCGAAGTTGAGAAAGGAAAGCGAGGCTACAAAGTAGCCTCTATCCAGGATGGTGCAATGCACCTCGCTTGCCACCTCATATCTGGAAAGCTTATAAGAAATAATCTCCCCACGCAGGTCACCGGGTTCGTGGTGGACCTTGTAGGAAAATGCGTGGAGGGAATGCAAATGAATTTTGTGAGTTACCTCGTCAACGAGCTCGAGAAAGACTACCGCAAAGCACAGGATCATGGATACGAGTTCCACTTCAGCTGGCTACTCATGTTGATTGCATATGTCACTTGGAAAATGCCCGAGGGAGCAAATTTTCCAGAAATTGAACCATCAGAGCCATTGGCAGCTACATTTTATACATTATGGTATACAAATGACATGTTGAAGAAATGGCAGTCGAACACAGTGTTCCATGCCTACTATCAACAACTGAAGGTTGCCATAGAGTCATTTCCACGCATGACACTGTGTGCCTTGCACCAGTATAGACCAATAACCAAGTTCCGCGCAGATCCACATTTTATTTATATCACTGCGCGCAAGGATGAGAGAAAGGAAGAATTACAGTCCTATTACAAGCCGATCGACGAATACATGGAGCAGATGACCAAGGAATGGCTGGAGGAGTTCCTTGTACTCATTGCATATGAAGAGCTCTCTAACGCTGACATCATAGGAATCCCCTTGGTCACTCGGGTCAAGCATGTTGGACAAACCATTGCAAAGAAGAAGAAGAAAAATGAGGAATTCTAGGATGAATAGACTAATGAAGAAAACAATGCCTCTGAAGGAAATGGATCTAGCTCCCTAGGAGGAGGAGGAGACAAAGTAGATGGATAGGGAGGAGGGGATGAAGGATAAAATCAAGGAGAAGGCGAAGCTACACCACCGAAATATCCCCCTTCCGAAACAACAACTTTGAGCATTTCATGTGATGCGTGCTAGTGGAACACATGTAGTCTCCAGGGTGACAAGTGTCGACCCTGGTGCATGTGAATAAAAGGGCTAGGGTGGGCTGTGAGAGGGGTTCCTTCTCCCATTCGATTGGATGGCCTGAGCGTGTACGGGCTCTGAGTAGTACAAATGACCCGAGTTCTGCAGAGAACCTTCGTGCATCCTTGTGATCCGAAAATCCTGTGTCTGGCTCTGAGAAAACCCGTGTATACCTCCGTACTAAACCAGAAGCCTGTGATTGATTCTAAAAGAGATGGTTTCACCTCTATTCTGAACCGAAAAATCCCGTGTTGTGTCTGGAGAATCTATGTGCATCCACTACCCAAGATCGAGCCTGTGCGTGAGATCTCTGTCCCGAAGCCGTGACCGTGAGACCCATTTGCCATCGCCGAACCAGTTTGAGGAAGCCTGTGTCTGCTTCCCGTGGGTTGTTGTGGCCACACAGTGATGGACTGCTTATGGCTTGTGGCTAGTGGTGAAACTCTCTCTCCAGGTGAGAGAGGTGTTTGAGATTGGAAGAACAGGTGGTTTGGCCTGTGAGCGTTTCTCTCTAGGTGAGAGAGTGTGCAGAGAAAGGAGAGAACTCCTAGAAGGAACCCTGTAGCTACCATAGAGCCCAGAGACTTCCGGTCTGATTTGTTGTTGTAACCCAAGGAAAGGGAGATTAGCAGACGAAGGACTATCCAGGTGACAGAGAAGGTGTATACTCCTGGGGTGGAACAGGCATGTGGGGAATGAGGGTCTGTGGGCAGTGAGTGTGAGTGGTTCCTGGGAGAGAATCCCTTCCTTGTGGCTGTGTGCTGTTTTCCCTGTAACCTCATCCTAGCCTAGGATTCCTTGTCTTGGGGTGGAGCTTAGTCCCATCTCGGGGGTGACCCACTGCTGAGATGATGAGAAATGCAGTCTAAGGCTGGGAGGTTCATGGAAGGCCTTCATTTGGTTGGTGGAATCTACCACTGTTTAAAAGATAAGTATATGATTATGCTTTAGTCATGTTTTGCATGACTGTGTTGCTTATGTTATCATGAATTCCACTGTGTATATGAATTAATATTAAACGTTATTGATTGTTGATTATAGCTGTAAGGCGTATGATTACTCTGAGTTTAATTGTATTCTTGATTTAATACGTCTTATAACTATAACGCCTGTATGTGCTATGTATTAAGTGGTGTTACGGTTTTGTTTAAGAGAGATTAAGCCTTGGTAGCAGAAAAGGTGTGCTACAGATCTTACCTGATTATATCCTGCCTTTGGTTGGGGAGGTTAACCACGACAACATCCCACAGGACTACGAGTACAATTTGATCACCGCGTATATCCCAAAGGGGATACACATAGTTGGAAGCCAGTTGGTACAGATCCTATCCCTGAAGAACAATGACTTTAACCTTGGAGACAGAAATAACTACGCCATGGTCGCGCCCCATAGATATTTGACGAAGACCACTGGCAAGAAACCTCACATTGTCGCCCAATCGTGGATAAAGGAGATGGCGCAGTCCATGATAGTTAACGTGACGAAGATTCCTCATTTTGGCTGACACCAAGAGGTTAATGCTTGTGTTAAATTCCTCTTATCATGTTATCATGGTGGATACATGTGGCTCAAAAGGAGGATTACTATGGATCCGACGTTGATGCACTTAATTATAGGATTGAGCATGTAGGGGCCCGACCCTCGACAGTTCTACCCAGGGAAGACCTCAGATCGCTCCCTGGCACAATGCATTAAGGAGGCATACGCCAAAGTTGAGAAGGGAAAGCAAGGCTACAAAGTAGCCTCTATCTAGGATGGTGCAGTGTGCCTCGCTTGCCACCTCATATCTGGAAAGCTTGTAAGAAGGAATCTCCCCACGCAGGTCACCGGGTTCGTGGTGGACCTTGTAGGAAAATGTGTGGAGGGAATGCAAATGAATTTTGTGAGTTACCTCATCAACGAGCTCAAGAAAGACTACCGCAAAGAATAGGATCATGGATACGAGTTCCACTTCAGCTGGCTACTCATGCTGATTGCATTTGCCACTTAGCAAATGCCCGAGGGAGCAACTTTTCCAGAAATTGAACCATCAGAGCCATTGGCAGCTAGATTTTATACATTATGGTATACACATGACATTTTGAAGCAATGGCAGTCGAACACAGTGTTCCATGCCTACTATCAACAACTGAAGGTTGCCATAGAGTCATTTCTACGCATGACACTGCGTACCTTGCACTAGTATAGACCGATAACCAAGTTCTGCATAGATCCACAGTTTATTTATATCGCTGCGTGCAAGGATGAGAGAAAGGAAGAATTACAGTCCTATTACAAGCCGATCGACAAATACATGGAGCAGATGACCAAGGAATATATAGAGGAGTTCCTTGTACCCATTGCATATGAAGAGCTCTCTAACGCTGACATCATAGGAATCCCCTTGGTCACTAGGGTCAAGCATGTTGGACAAACCATTGCAAAGAAGAAGAAGAAAAATGAGGAATTCCAGGATGAACAGACTGCTGAGGAAAACAACACCTCTGAAGGAAATGGATCTAGCTCCCTAGGAGGAGGAGGAGACAAAGTAGATGGATAGGGAGGAGGGGATGAAGGATAAAATCAAGGAGAAGGTGAAGCTACACCACTGAAATATCCCCCTTCCTAAACAACAAATTTGCAGAAGAGGAAGGCTTCTTCGCAGAAACCTTCGACAAGAAAGAAGACCCGCGCTAGTAAGCCCCAGTTGGAGGCCACACTCACAGAAGATGATATCAGTCTAGTCCATGAAGTGATGGAGGATGCGTCTGAGGATATCTTACAAATATATGGAGGGAAGCAGGATGAACTATATGGTAGGATAGAAAAGGAATTGATCAAAGTACATGAAGCTATTAGCTCGGTCCGTGTAGTCCCTATTGCACCTTCCTCGTCAGAGACTACAGAGTTGGGGGATGAGCTAGCCCAATTTCAAAGACTTGCAGATGCAACAGAGGCTCAAATGCAACCATTCCAAGAAGAGAAGGAGAAGGCTACAGAAGCCTTGAAACTAGAAAAAGAAGAGATCTTGGAGCAATTACGAGTTATGAGGTACTATTTAACCGCTTATGAAAACAAGAAGGATGAGTTCCGACCGATGATCGAGGAAGGCAAAGAAAAGATACATAGGGAAAAGGACTAGCTTCTCATAGAGAAGACTGCAGTCAAAGAAGTGGTGAGCAGAGCACTTCTCTCTCTTCCAGGCTTGGCACAGGAGGAACATGAGGTAGTTGAGGTTCAAGTGATGAAGCTCTCTCAGGCCATTCAACATCTTGAAGCAAGGGTAACGGAGTTGGAGATCCAAGTAGTACCAATCACTCCGTAGGAAGTGCGCAACCAGAGTGAGGAAGCCACTAAGAGCACATTTGAAAGGATCAGAGCCCTCATCTCAGAATGCAAGAAACTAATCAACATAAGTGTGTATACTTATGAACGCCTCATAGAAGATCCATTGCTGAGGAAACTGGAAGCACAACTACAGTAGGTGCAATAGCAGTAACTATCAGTACAAGTGCAGATGAAGTCACTCACTGTAGTCAAGAGAATGAATAGATCACAAGAACAATGCGCGGTCCAACAATAGATTACTGCCATCCAGGGCAGAGTAATGGAAGTGACACAGAGGCTACAACCGATGCAGGAGAAAGCATGCACAGTGTTTGAAGAGATCGAAGGACAAATTTCACAACTGGACCAAGTGGTTACGAAAATGGAACAATGCCTGGAAGGGCCTGTTACAGAGTAGATAATCCAAGAGCTTGCTGAGCAGGAGGCTCAGGAGAAGCAACAAGTTGAGTCAGCTCGAGCTAAGCTCGAGGCCTTCAAAGAAGCACTTCCTTGATCTGAGTGAATCTGGATGAGTCACAGGTGAGTGTTGGGGGCCAGTTGGCCCTCG
The DNA here is from genome assembly GCA_000966675.3 of Picea glauca. Classification (NCBI taxonomy): domain Eukaryota; kingdom Viridiplantae; phylum Streptophyta; class Pinopsida; order Pinales; family Pinaceae; genus Picea; species Picea glauca. The sequence goes on from JZKD02S1814935.1 coordinate 445,622, forward strand.
ACTAGGTTTCGAGGAAATCTTGGTCAGGTTTGACCACTTTTTGGAGTTCGATGCAATGATCGAGGAAGGAGTGCCCATGCGGAGCTGAGATTGTGGATCTCACTTGTTTTGTGGGATTTGTGGACCCAACATGGGGTTCTTAGGGTTTTGTAATGGGTTATGGGATGTCGATCCATGGGTTTACCCATGATTAGGCCTTTTTTTAAATGTAAAAGTATAAATAAGTAAGAATGTAATGTAGAAGGGGGGTCGATAGCTTGCAAGGCTAAGTGAAAGTAGTTTTGGGTTGCTTAGTGCAACATACTGTGTATGTAAGGCTCTGTGCTTGATAGAGGAGTTGGATCTATGCCTTGACCTAGTTTTGGGAAGATAGATCTGGTGCTTAGTGTGAAATTCACTTGTCCGGGGCGAAGCTTGGATCTGTGGCTTAGTGCACAAAAGCACACAAATGTAAGAGATTTAAGCCTAATAAAGAAGAAGAAGTCATTGGTGGACATAGCCCCACACTAGGGTGAACCACATACATAATTTTTTGATGGTTTGCTTTGTGCTATGATGTTTATGTTGTGGGTTTGATTAGTGCATTAATTGTTATGTATGATAGATAGATCTTTGAATGCTTAGTGCTTTATTTATGTTGAATGTGCTATATCTAACTTATGATGCTAAGTGCAATGTGTATTTTTTCAGTGTTACTGCGTCGATCTATCCTTAGGGTTTGTTCTGTGATGTGAATGGAGTTGATAAACTAATGCATGTAGCTCTTAAGTAATTTGTGAGGTAATTGTAATCACATATCTGTGTCCCATCTTGGTTACATACACCTAAGTCCTGTAGCCCCCCCTCCCTCTACCTCGGGTGAGACTGCATCTGCTTCGCAGGTGTTTCCTAAAGGGCCGGTAGTTAGGGTTTTGTTGGTGCGTCATTGAAGCATTGAACCATGGGTCTGCCCCTGTGCCAACACTTGTCTTGACCCATGGAGACACATCAGAAGAAGAAATCTCATAAGGGAGGAACTGTGGTCATAACTGAACCCTCATACATGCACCTATTTGATGCAGAGCCAATGGTTAGGGAAGTTTTTTAAAGGGTGGGCTGCCTCTCTTTTTTCCAAAACATGCAGAGGGGACATCCTAAAGTGGCAAGGAAATTTTCCTTACATTTTTATGGCCTTAAGACTAAGTTAGGATACCTGGATTTTGAGGTGTCTGAATCCTCTATTGCAGCAACCACATGGATTCCTAACACTAGGGAGAGATGGTTTAAATCCATGAATTTAAATGCTGCCTTCTGTAAGGACTTCCTCAAATCAGATTATCATACAAACAACTTATCTAAAGGAGTGCCTAGAAGCCATCTAGTTGAGGATTTTGACAAAATGTTGAAGATCATCCAAAGATACTTCACATGTGAGGGAAGGTTTAATATGTTATACCAGTACCATATAAAGTTTTTGCTTCATTTTACTAGTAAATATGAAATGAATATCCCTTTCTACTTGTTGAGGAGCATGGGGAAAATGTCTGATAGAGTCCAAGGCTGTGGACACTAGTGTATTTCACTTTGGATTGATTAGGATGTTGGTCTTGGAAGAATTTAAGAAGAGGAACATTCCTTGGGAACAATTCATTGTTTCTACTCACATGAAGTTGGACATAGCTTCAACTTCTCAATCAAATATGCAAAGTCCTTTGCCATCTACTAGTGATGCTCGAGTAGGAACAAGCAAGAAAAGAATGATAAAGCCATTGCTCAAGACAAAGAGGTTATTAAGGAAGTTGAAGAAACAAAGAGGGAGGCTTATCATTCACCACAGAGAGACTTCTCACCTCCTCCTACACCAGAATTAGAAGAGGTCCTCTCATCCACTAAAGCCACAACCAAGAAGGGAAGAAAATTGCATTTCTCTTCACCTTCTCCAACAACTAGCATAAGGATCAAGAAGCCTTTCACTAGATCATCATCTCTCAAGGAGGATGTTGAAGCACACGTCCTACCCAAGGTTTCAATTCTAAAGAAAAAGAAAGATAAGGGAAAAGGAATTGAGAAGCCTATTGAGGTGATAGACAGAGCCCCTGTGCAACAAAAAGATAAAGGTGAAACCATGAAGAATCCCGTTGAGGTTATCAACCTCAAAAATCCACCTAGCAATCACACTTTCAAAATATTGATTAGGAAGATCAGGGAGGCTAGGAAGGAGGTTGCTCATTTGAAAGCAAAAGGTTTGGAAGAAAAAAGAAAGATGAATGAGCTTATGGATAATTACAACAACACCCTTGATCTGTCAAAATTTGTAGCTAAAAGAGCCCTTCCTCTCCATAAGCAAATCAATAACCTCTACAGGATAAACAAAGGCTTTCATTCTCAAAATAGAAAACTCAAGGCAGAATTGCAACACTTCAAGGATGAATTGGCCCAGAGAAATTTGAATGTTTTGGTAGAAGCTACCATTGAAAGAGAGGAACCAGTAGTGAATAAGAGCACACCTGCAGTTAAGAAGCCTATCTCTACAAAAGAAAAACATGTTGCTGTGTTAGAAGAAAGCTCTCCTTCAACAAGGAGGAGTTCTAGGTTGATGAAATAATTGGGGGATAGAAGCTCCATTTTTGAGAATGGTATCTTTTTGAAAGAGTAAGTGATCAAGGATGTTTAATTTTTTTCCACCTATACAGGCATCTACATGCTTCTAACCTATCAAATCAAAGTTCTTGATTAGTCTCATCATATAGAAGATCACAGACATTTCGTAGTACCATTTTGCTACCTAAAGTGCTATGAAAGATTCTAGACGAAGTACACAGGAACACTACCAAATATGCTAAGTTGTGTAATGGCGGTGCTACCAAATTCACAGGGCTGTGTCACAGTGGCACCACCAAATTATTTTTGATGATGGGCGCTACCAATTCTACAGGGTCGTTTCAGTGATAGCGCTACCAATTCCACATAGGTGATTTGAAGTGTGGCGCTCTCGAATTGCTGACAGAGATATGCAGGCTCAACGCTATGAAAAATGCAGGCCTGTTTTGGATCTGCACTACAAAATGTGCAGAGTATTTTTCAAGGGTGCTATAGAAACTCGCTACCCAACATGCTACTGAATGGTGCTACAAACTTGCACCTAAAATCAAGGGGTTTGAGTTTATCACTCTTTTGGGTGGCTTATGATGTGGAAACGAGATAATATCATAGGTGGAAACACGATGACAACATACAACCCATGTAGGACACTTGGCATGGAAAGGGATGCACATCAAGGAAGACAATGTCAGTTAAATTTTGTTGGATTGGTTGCCAACATGTTTCCTTTTTAATAGAAGTTTGTTAAATAGTTGTTAGTACAGGTGTTAGATTGAATAAATGATTTGGATAATCCTATGGGAGGAAGGCCAACTCACACCTCTAGCTGTTGCCTTCCCTTTTTGTTATAAATAGTTATTCCAAATTATTTAGAGGGTTCGAATGGTTGAGTTGGGCTCCCTTATTGTAATATTTTGATTAAGCATATTGGTTCTCTGGTTATGTACTAGACTTGAGATTTTTTTTATTAATATCAGTCAGTTTCTCTTATTCCATATTGTTGCCTCTTATACTGAAGTTTTCATGATTGAATGATTCACATGAGAATGTTATAGTTGTATTATGATGAATGTTTGATTATAGTACTACTATGATGTTCTTCAGTGTTTTTTAAACTTTGAATTCAAGAAGATATTGTGTTTGAGTTTTTCCTCCTTAGGTTTCTTGAATCCCTGATGTCAATAGAAAACCTCTACATTTCCCTCACCAAAGTCTTCCTTCTATTCACTTTTACTCCCATTCACTGACTGAAGTTGATCAAGACCTCAATTGCTTGTGCATGCTAGCCCAGATTTTTGATTTAAAACATTATTATCCCGAGTCTTGTCCATTTGACATTTTAAACACTCATTTACATTTACACATAATCTGATGGGTACTGGGATTATCTTCTCTGCAATCTGAGGGTGATTCCTAGTGCTAACATTCTTGGCGGCATTGCCGGGGAACGAATTGAAGACATTTCCCTGGGATTGAACGACAAAGATTACTGATTTTGAAGGTGCATTAGAACTTAGTACATTGAAGATTGCAGCTTGCACCTGGTGAATCCATTGGTTCAATTGTGGTTCCTAAAGAAAGACACATGAGGTCAAATCCACAACTACGTTTGGCTACACCTGAAGCTGACCCAGAGAAGATAATCAAGAAGGGAAAAGCTTCTCAAGAAAGTTTTTATGCTGCTGTATCAGGTACTTCTGGTCATTTGTCTGATTCCTTTCTTAATACACCAATTGTTATATAAAGTATTCCTCCTTTACCTTCTGTTGAAGTTTCTAAAAATTTGGATTTAAAATTTTTTCCTGTCGAATACTCCTATTTTGACCCTTAATTGAAAGAAGAAAATTTTTAAATCCTTGCCTCTCCTAATATTGTGAAGTGGAACAAACTTGAGAGTCTTGAATATTTTCCTACCTTAGGTTTTTCTACTCCTCCTATAAAAATTTCTGTAGCCAAAGAGGAGGAAACCTCATCTCCCTTGCATCCTATACCATATTCTTCCAAGACTCATCCTTCTGCTGTGAAAACTAAAATCCCTCCTCCCTACATTCCTTTTTCTCCTAAGCTACACACAGTCAAATCTTCTTCTCCTCCTTGCTCTCCTACATTTCAAAATACAATGGCAGGTGCTAATGCTCCTAGAAATAGAATGGATGCCATAGTGGCTGCTAGGTATTCCCCTCTTATCTTACCTCAGCCTATGAATTACCTCCCTACTGGAGATTACCTAAAATACATGCCCAAATTCACAGGAGAAGAAGACATAATTGCTGAACAACACCTCACTGCCTTTTATAGTTATGCATACAATCTAAACATTGAGAATGAGGATGTGTGGATGTGCGTCTTTGTCTACAGCCTTGATGGCGAGGCTAGGAAATGGTTTAGAGGTTTGACCCCTAGATCTATTGCCGGGATCGATGCTTTAGATGATGCTTTCTTGAGACAGTGGGGGGATACAAAATATTTTTTGTATTATATCACAGAATTTGGATCCCTAAAGAGGAAAGAGGGAGAATCTGTTTCTGACTTCTCCAAGAGGTTCAATAAAATGTACAATAATATCCCTGCTGAGATAAAGCCTACATAAACCTCTTCCAAGATCACCTATGCCACTACTTTTGACCCCGAGTTTTTCCTTCTACTGAGAGAAAGAAGATCTACCTCCTTAGCTCACATGCAGGATGTAGCCTTGGAGTGAGAATATGACATAGTGGCATCTGACAAACTTAGGGGAAAATATGATAGGGACAAGAGAAAAAAATAGAGATGAAGCCTCAACCTCTGATTCCTCTATTGCTCATCCTCAAGTTGATGAACTTACCAAATTAGTAAAATTACTTTTTGCTGAGATGGAGAAGCTAAAAATTTAAGGAAAACAAACCTATAGGAATACACAAAATGATGATAACATAGACAATTTCAGAAGACCAAATAATGCTCCTCAGATCCTCCCAAGAGATTCTAGAAACAGAGAGAGGGATGATCAAAAAGTCCAAGCTCTTCTACAAAACAACCTTGTTGCTGATGAAGAAGGAGAGGATGAAGAAATTGATCTTGAGATCCATTGCCTTGGTGACACCTCCTCATCCCCTCACTTGACCCAATCCGCATATGAAAAATCTCTCATGGATAATCAAATAAATGAATTGAGTAAGGGAGAGAAAACAAAAGAAAATCCTAATAGATATAATCTGAGATCCAAAAATAAATAGGATAAGAATGATAGTTCTGATCAACCCACTAAAAAATAAAATTCTTCCAAGGCTTTGGCAGTTGGCAACAAAGAAAAAGATGCACAAAGCCCTCAATCTTTGGTTAATAATCCTACCCCAGAAGTCAAGGAGATTTTGAAATCTCCATCTTCCTTCAACTTTGAAAGTGAGATTCATAAAATTAAAATCCATGTACCTTTTTTGGAGCTGATAAAAAATGAGGAATTCAAAAGATATCTTTCAAAAATGTTGCAGCCCGAACCCTCCTCCAATTCCACCAATTCAGTCAATCTTCAAGATGAAAAACCATCAGTCATCTTAGGACCTTTGATAGTTGATAGAGATGATTCATACCCTCACTTATATACATCACTGGACACTCATGATAAGGTACTGCATAACTTCTTGATGGACTCAGGGGCATCTCAAAATCTCATGCCAAAAACAGTCATGGATGAACTTGGATTAGAAATTACAAAAACTTACCATGAATTATATTCTTTTGACTCTAGAAAAGTGAAGTGTCTTGGGGTCATCAAAGATCTGGTTGTGACCTTGCTTCAGTTGACCATGAATAGTGTGGTCATGGATATTGTGGTGGTTGATGTTCCCCCTAAGTTTGGTATGCTCTTGTCAAGATATTGGATAAAAATACTAGGGGGAACCTTGTAGATGGACCTTACATATGCCACCATTCCTATGTTTGGGGGGTAGCATAGAAAGATTTACAAGGAATCTCAGTTGGCTTACATCATCAGTGATGAAGCAAACCACACAAACCATCCTATTTTTTCACTTGACACTGATTTAGGATCCAGTATATTGCATCTCAATGATGCTCCTGAACCTCCTCTTGAAATCAAAAAGCAATCCATTACTTTTTGTGAAGATTCTCCTCCAATTACCTCTGTTTGGAAGATGTTTTTTGATGGAGCCTCTTCTATGGAAGGTGTTGGTGTTGGAGTAGTATTTGTTTCACCTACTCAAGAGACCATATCCTTGTCCTACAAGCTAGAATTTGAAACTGCAAACAATGTGGCAGAATATGAAGCTCTTGTTTTGGGTTTGAGGGATACCAAAGACACGAGGATTGAAGAGATAACAATGTTTGGAGATGCTGAATTAATTGTCCATCAAATCAAAAATATGTATCAAGAAAAACACCCCAGGCTAAGGACTTATAGAAATGAAGTTTGGGATCTTCTTGACAGTTTCTTCTTAGCTTTCAATATCTCATTTATTCCAAGAGAGGAGAACACCATGGCTGATCATTTTACTATTCAAGCAAGTAATTTCAGAGTCCCTTTGCCACCTAAACTCAAGTATGGTGTAGAAGTTAAGTATAGACCCTCTATACCTGACAATGTCAAACATTGGAAGGTATTTGAGGATGATCTTGATATTAAACTATTTCTTGAGACTATTGATGAGTTTTCTGCATTACATATTGATCAAGATCATGATTATGAAAATAGCTCTCATGCTGATGTTTTTCTAAATAAAATTGCTAACCATCATATTGTTCAGTTTCCTAATAACCATATTCCAAAGGGAGTAGTTCCTTTGGAGAGATTGTTCGACATAAATTATGTGGCTGTAAAGGTTAAAGGTTCAACTAATGATGCTGATGTGACTGAATGCAATGTGGCTACAAAGAAGGATCCACAATATGTCAAGTTGTCTAGCAGCTTGTCAAAGGAACAAAGGGATGAATATGTTGATCTGTTAAAAGAGTTTGCTGATGTGTTTTCCTGAACATATGAAGATATGAGAACATACAACACAAACATCATTGAACATAAGATCCCTTTGAAAGAAGAGACCAAGCCATTTAGGAAGAAGTTGAGACAGATAAATCCTATGCTACTGCCTATTATGGAAAAAGAGGTAAAAAATCTTTTGGATGCCAATATTATCATTCCTTTGAGATACTTTGAATGGGTGGCTAACTTGGTCCCAGTGAGAAGTAAAAATGGAGAAATCAGACTTTGTGTCTATTTCAGAATTTTGAATAGAAGCTCTAAGAAAGATAATTACCCTTTACCAAAGATGAAGCACATATTGCAGAGGGTGACAGGTTCATCTAGGATGTCTATGATTGATGTCTTTTCTAGATACAATCAGATCTCTGTCTTGCCTAAAGATAGAGAGAAGACAACCTTCACCACTCCTTGGGGCACATTCATGTATGCTAAAATTCCCTTTGGATTGATGAACGCAAGAACGACCTTTCAATGAGCCATGGACATTGCCTTTATTGGGGAGAAGGAAAATTTTGTAGTCATTTATTTGGATGACATAAAAGTGTTCTCACAATTTGATAAAGAACATTATCATCATTTGAAAAAGGTCTTCTTGAACTGCAGAAAATTTGGTCTCTCTCTAAATCCTAAAAATTCATTGTTTTCTATGAAGGAGGGGAAATTATTGGGGAACATTGTATCAGAAGAAGGGGTAAGTATTGATTCAAGTAGAGTGGAAGCTATCCAAAGCTTGTCTCTCCCTATATCCAAGAAAGAAGTTCAGTCTTTCTTGGGGAAAATCAATTTTTTGAGAAGATTCATTTCAAATTTTGCTGAATTGGTAAAGTATATCACAACCATGCTGAGGAAAGGAAATGAGGTCAAATGGACTACTGAATCTCAAAATTCTTTTGATAAAATAAAAAAGGCTTTGACTAAAGCACCTATGCTCATCAACCCTAACTAATCAAAGGATTTTATGATATTTTATTTTGCTTCATTTGACACAGTAGTTGTTGTTTTATTGCAGAAAAATGCATAAGGGTTGGAGAAGCCTATTGCCTTTTTCAACAGGGCATTGAGGGATGTTGAAATAAAATATGACATCATGGAAAAGCATGCCTATGATTTGGTCGAAGCCCTCAAGTCTTTCGTAGTATATGTGTTGCATTCAAAAGTAGTTGCATATATCCCTTCAGCCTCGGTAAAAGAGATACTTATTCATCCTGACATAGACAGAAGGAGGATCAAATGGATTTCTAAAATTCTTTAATTTGATCTTGAAATAAAGCCCACCAAATTGGTTAAAGGCCAAGGTTTAGCTAGGTTGCTGGCTGAATCAAATTGCAAAGCTTTGGGGGTTAATTTCATAAACAATAGCTCAGAAAACCAGCAAGCTGAGTTGTCTGATAAAGGTTCTCAAGTCAGCCCTCAATTGGCAGAATGCACTTGGTACAAGGACATTATATATTTTCTACAGAAGTTGCATCCTCCTGATGGTTTGGAGAAGAACAAGGTAAGATGTTTGAAGCTCAAATGAATCAAATACTTTCTTATTGACCAAGTTTTGTATTGGAAAGATCCTTTAGGAGTGCTTTTGAGATGTCTAGATCTGCATGAGGCCCAAAATATTATGTATGATTTTCATGACAGTTTATGTGGAGGCCATCACTTCTAGAGAACTACAGCCTATAAGATCCTCATAGCTAGGTATTTTTGGCCTAGCCTATTTACTGACGTTTGTGCAAATATTAGAGCTTGTGTCAAGTGTCAAAATTTTTCTGGAAAACAACAAATCAAGTCTTTTCCATTGAAGCCTGTGGTAGCTTCATGACCTTTTCAACAACGGGGACTAGATTTTATTGGGGAAATTCATCCTGCTTCAAGTGGTTAGCATAGGTGGATTTTGACTACCACTGATTACTTTACCAAGTGGATAGAATCCATCCCTACACATAATTCCTCCCACAAAGTAATCATTGGTTTTCTTGAGGATATTGTGGCGAGATTTGGTTGTCCGAGTAGAGTTTTTACTGATAATGCTGCATATTTCAAGGCTGAACCATTGATCAAGTTTTTTGAACAATATGGGATTACATTGGTTAATTATACTCCTTACTACCCCTAAGGGAATGGACTAGCAGATTCCTCTAACAAGAGCCTTATAAAGATCATCAAGAGAATGTTAGAAGAGAAAAAGAAAGCATGGGATTAAAATCTTAAATTTTCTTTGTGGGCTGATAGAGTGACAACAAAGAGATCTCTTGGTGTCTCTCCTTTTCATCTTGTGTATGGAGTTGAGGCTATCTTTCTTTCTCAACTTGCCTTTCATGTGGCCAAATTCTTCCAAGATTACCAAGGAGAACCTGATGATATGATCAAAAGAATACAACAGTTGGTAGAAGTGCAATAGACTAGGGAGCAACTACTGGACAAAGAACATGACCATCAATAGAAGATCAAGCAAGCCTTTGACAAGAATGTAAGCAAATAATATTTCCATCCGGGAGATCTAGTTCTCAAGTGGGATGCACCCAAACAAGACAAAGGAAAGCATGGTAAATTTGAGGCCTTGTGGATTGGTCCCTTCAAAATTTCTGAGGTATTTTCAAATAACACTTATAAGTTGCATTTTGGAGGATTCTAAAGTTTTTGGTGGCCCTCTCAATGGACACTTTCTGAAAAATTGTTTTTCTTAATCCATGAGTGGCTTTCCATGTCATTGTAAATATCATTTATTTGTTTATTTTTGATTGAATAAGTGACCCCATAGCCCTAGGATAAGGCATTGAAACTGCTTGTTCTTGGAAGCTCATAGGGAGCATTCCATCCCCTGTGGAGCCAATGTTATCACACTAAGTTGCCTTGGGTCTTTTATCCCCTAGGGTTAAATTTTTATCCTTTAGACTTCAATTTGATTTATTTTTCTTTGTGTTATTTTCTTAGGTTAGTTTGAACAAATAAAGTCTTGGGTTTTGGCTCATTTTTGGCCCTCACATAGATTTTAAGCCTAGGTTCATTTTATTGCTTATGGTTTTGACCCACCTCATGACTTGACACCAAGCATAACCTATCCCATGACCTTCATGAACTAACATGTCACTTTTTACACTCATACCTTTATATCCTTTCCATTTTTCCCCTATGTCTGATTAAAGGTGGTCAAATCATTCTTTTTCAAAAAGAGTGTTGCCAACTCACTAGGAGTTTCTGTAGCACACTCCTTGTCCTTTATTCCTTGCCATGATTCATCATCATTTCACTGGGGTAATGTTCTACCTTGTTTCCAACACCATGGTTAGTTAAAAGATGTATTCAAATATTTGGTTTTAATGAGTTTTCTAACAGTTTCAAAGATTTGAATGTTCTCAAACTCAGCGCTGCTGAAACTACTAGTTTAGACCAGTTGCAAACAACGCTACAAGATTAACTACTAAGACAGATTTAGAAGCTAAGGTGGTCGTGGTAGTCTCCTAACCGGTTGCAGATCTTCAAATTATCAAATACTCCTCCAGGTATTCCATGATCTCCCTCCATTTCATAGCAAATTCTTGGGATATCTATTACCTGAGTTTTGGTAGCGACCAATGCTGCAAATCACTCCCTCCCTCATCCCTCTGCATCCATAATTTACCTCTCGCAGAGTTGCATCCACCACACCTGGTTTTCAGTTATCATAGATGAAAATTCCTTCTGCTCCTGAGTGTTGAGTGCCCGTGAAAATACTTGTTCCTTGTGTGTGCACTCCGCTACCCAAAAAGCGTTGCTGAAACCTCATTACATTCCCTTGTTTTCCCTACTATTTGGATTGGAGTGTTACTTGTCGGTTTTCAAATACCCTTGCATCAATTTTACTTCACCATATCATCACTCTTCAACTTGAGATCTATAGAAAACAAGGGGAGGGGAAATTGCACTTCCTACCTTTCAAAATCCACCAGAGCAGTGTTCTGTCAAAACAAGGCGAGTTAGAGGAGAATCATAGGAAATATCAGCCATTATTCACCATTATAATCCCATTGAAGTTTGCCTCTGTTTTCTCCTTTAGCCTTCACTACACCATAGCCTTTGATCCCTTGTCTTAACCCACAGAGACACCTCAAAAGAATAAATCTCACAAGTGAGGAACTGTGGTCAGAACTGAACCCTCAGACATGCACCTATTTGATGCAGAGCCAATGGTTAGGGAAGTTTTTCAAAGGGTGGGATGCCTCTCTTTTTTCCAAAACATGCAAAGGGGACATCCTAAAGTGGCAAGGCAATTTTCCTTACATTTTGATGGCCTTAAGACTAAGGTAGGAGACCTAGAGTTTCAGGTGTCTAAAGCCTCTATTGCAACAACCACATGGATTCCTAACACTGGGGAGAGATGGTTTAAATCCATGACTTTAAATGTTGCCTTCTCTAAGGACTTCCTCAAATCAGATTATCAGACATACAACTTATCTGAGGGAGTGCCTAGAAGCCATCTAGTTGAGGATTTTGACAAAATGTTGAAGATCATTCAAAGATACTTCACATGTGAGGAAAAGTTTAATATGTTATACTAGTACCATATAAGGATTTTACTTCATTTTACTGGTAAAGATGAAATGGATATCCCTTTCTACTTATTGAGGAGCATGGGGAAAATGTCTGATAGAGTCCAAGCCAGGTCCAAGGTTGTGGACACTAGTGTCTTTCACTCTAGATTGATCAGGATGTTAGTCTTGGAAGAATTGAAGAAGATGAACCTTCCCTGGGAACAATTCATTTTTTTTGCTCACATGAAGTTGGACATAGCTTCAACTCCTCAGTAAAATATGCAAAGTATTTTTCCATCTACTAGTGATGCTCCAATAGGAACAAGCAAGAAAAGAAAGAGAAAATCCATTTCTCAAGACAAAGAGGTTATTAAGGAAGTTGAAGAAACAAAGATGGAGGCTTATCATTCAACACAAAGAGAATTCTCACCTCCTCCTGAACCAAAATTAGAAGAGGTCCCCTCATCCACTAAAGCCACAACCAAGAAGGGAAGAAAATTTCATTTCTCTTCACCTTCTCCAACAACTAGCATAAGGATCAAGAACCCTTTCACTAGATCATCAACTCTCAAGGAGGTTGTTGAAGCACACGTCCTACCCAAGGTTTCAATTCTAAAGAAAAAGAAAGATAATGGAAGATTAATTGAGAAGCCTATTGAGGTGATAGACAGATCCCTTTGTGCAGCAAAAATATGAAGGTGAATCCATGAAGAATCCTATTGAAGTTATCAACCTCAACACTCCACCTAGCAATCACACTTTCAAAATATTGATTAGGAAGCTCAGGGAGGCTAGGAAGGAGGTTGATCGTTTGAAAGCAGAAGGTTTTGAAGAGAGAAGAAATGTGAAGGAGCTTATGGATAATTACAACAACACCCTTGATCTGTCAAAATTTGCAGCTAGAAGAGCTCTGCCTCTCCATAAGCAACTCAATAACCTCTACAGGACAAACAAAGGATTTCAGTCTCAAAATAGAAAATTCAAGGCATAATTGCAACACTTCAAGGATGAATTGGCCCAGAAAAATTTGAATGTCTTGGTAGAAGATGCCATTAAAAGAGAGGAACCAATAGTGGAGAAGAGCACACCTGTAGTTAAGAATCCTATCACTACAAAATAAAAACATGTTGTTGTGTTAGAAAGAAGATCTCCTTCAACAAGGAGGAGTGCTAGGTTGATGAAATAATTGGGGGATAGAAGCTCCATTTTTTAGAATGGTCTCTTTTTGCAAGAGTAAGTGATCAATGATGTTTAATTTTTTGCCACCTATATAGGCATCTACAGGCTTCTAACCTATCAGCTCAAAGTTCTTGATTAGTCTCATCATATAGAAGAGCACAACATTCCGTAGCGCCATGGCGCTGCATAATCGTCTATATATCATGTCCTGTCTTTTTTCTACCTAAAGTGCTACGAAAGCTCCTAGACGAAGTATACAAGAACGCTACCAAATATCCTAATCTATTTAACGGTGGCGCTACCAAATTCGCAGGGCTGTGTCATAGTGGCACCACCAAATTCTTTTTGATGATGGGCACTACCAATTCTACAGGACTGTTTCAGTGATAGTACTACCAATTCCGTAGAGGTCATTTGAAGTGTGGCGCTACCAAATTGCACACAAAGATATATAGGCTCGATGCTATGGAAACTGCAGGCCTGTTTTGGATCTGCGCTACAAAATGTGCAGAGTATTTTGCAAGGGCGCTACAGAAAATTGCTACCCAACGCACTACTGAATGGCGCTACAAATTAGGACCTGCAATCAAGGGGTTCAAGTTTATCACTCTTTTGGGTGGCTGATGATGTGGAGAAGAGATAATATCATAGATGGCAGCATGATGACAACATACAACCCATGCAGGACACTTGGCATGGAAAGGGATGCGCATCAAGGAAGAGAATGTTCGTTAAATTTTGTTGGATTGGTTGCCAACATGTTTCCTTTTTAATAGAAGTTTGTTAAATAGTTGTTAGTACATGTGTTAGATTGAATAACTGATTTGGAGAATCCTATGGGAGGAAGGCCAACTCACACCTTTAGCTGTTGCCTTCCCTTTTTGTTATAAATAGATATTCCAAATGATTTAGAGGGTTCAAATGGTTGAGCTGGGCTCCCTTATTGTAATATTTTTATTAAGCATACTGGTTCTCTGGTTATGTACTAGACTTGAGAATTTTTTATTAATATCGGCCAGTTTCTCATTTTCCATATTGTTTCCTCTTATACTGAAGTTTTCATGATTGAATGATTCACATGAGATTGTTATAGTTGTATTATGATGAATGGTTGATTATTGTACTACTATGATGTTCTTCAATTTTCTTTAAACTTTGAATTCAAGAAGATCTTGTGTTTGAGTTTTTCCTCCTTAGGCTTCTTGAAGACCCGATGTCAATAGCATACCTCTACATTTACCTCACCAAAATATTCCTTCTATTCACTTTTAATCCCATTCACCGACTGAAGTTGATCAAGACCTCAATTGCTTGTTCATGCTAGCCCAGATTTCTAAGTTAAAACATTATTATCCCGAGTCTTGTCTATTTGACCTTTTAAACACTCATTTACATTTACACATAATCTGATGGGTACTAGGATTATCTTCTCTGCAATCTGAGGGTGATTCCTAGTGCTAACATTCTTGGCGTCGTTGTCGGGGAATGAATTGAATACATTTCCCTGGGATTGAACGCCAAATCTTACTGATTCTGAAGGTGCATTAGAACTCAGTACATTGAAGAATGCAACTTTCACTTGGAGACTCCATTAGTTTAGCTGTGGATCCTAAAGGCAGACACATGAGGTCTACTCCACAACTGCCTTTGGATACACCTGAAGATGACCCATAGAAGATAATCAAGAAGGGAAAAGCTTCTCAAGAAAGTTCCCTATTACTTCGGGACTTCGGGACTTTGGAAGTCCTCGACCTTTGCATTATCTATTGAGATTTTTTGTGAAACATCAATATCTTTCCTGAGCTTAGACTCGAAACAAGTCACGCCTCAACGCTTCCTCTGAATTCTTACGATCTTCGAGACTTGAAGATCTGCGAAGTCTTATGAACTTTGAATTTTAACCTGCTATCTCTTCTGAGATTTCAGACTTGAATTAAGTCTTTCTTCGACTCTTCCTCTGCATTATCTCTTCCTGAGATTTTGACGTCACTCCGAATCTCAAAGGGTCTCAACCCTTTGGACCTCAAGGGACTTTCTGCTGCACTCCTGACAATCCTATGCTCATCCTATTGAGATTATGAAACTTAAAACAAAGTTTCTTTTGGCCAAGTTCTTGGGCCTACTCGATGCACACCTTGCAGAGCCTTCACACAGAGTATTTAGAAACTCCGGTGTTCTAGAAATTCACCAACTCTTGATAAAAGTATTGGCTCTGTGCACTCCTTGCACTTGCTCAAATAAATCCTTCCTGAGACCTTCCTTCAGAGTGTTCAACAAATCTAAAGTATCCCTCCTGCCTATCCACCAGAGTGTTCAGTTACTCTATGGGTGTCTTGCTCTTGACACTTCTCTCTTTGAATTTGAACCTTAATTATTTTATGCACGCCTTGCACCTGCTCGATGCCCTCCTGGCAGAGCTTCACAGAGTTTTCCAATAACTCTGTCTACACTTGTTCCTGTGCATACTTTCCTCCTCCAAGGTATTTAACAACCTTGAGGCTCCTCCTTGAGATTGTGATCCTTCCAGTGTGCCCTCCTTGCACGTTCTCCTCTGAATCCAAAACACATAATGAAGATGCGCACTCCTTGTGCTGGCTCATAAAGTCCTCGACACTTTGTCATGCACTCCTTGCATCTAGCCTCAAAGAACATATAATAAAATAAAAAAACCCATAGATAGATAGGGAATTCTATCTATCACCTGAATATGGAATCTAACATACATCTACAACATACATTCAAAGAAACACACATATGACATTCATGAAACATACACAAATATACACAAAGTCATAGGCAGGAAAAACTACTCCCATTCGTATTAACATAAATGTTTGTTTTTACAGTGTTCACAAGATTTAGAATGTAACAAAGTCTTGGCTCTCTCCCTTTCTCTCTTTGCATATCATACAATTTCCTCCCTTCCTACAATATACCATCTCCTATCTACAAGAGGGGCTTCAACGAGATTTCCCTCCGACTCAACTAGTGATGTCTAATCACCATTTACAATGCCTATCTACTGAGGCAGATTACATTGAATTTTATTTAATGGCTATCTAGTCCGAATCAGATATAGATCCCTCCTACTGTTAGCCATTAAATGTGACTCTATATACATCTTGTACAAAGGAAATAACTCGACTCTACCAAGTGTTAGAGATCTGTAATTTGCCCAAGGATGTGGAGGCAGTCAAAAAGGCAACATCAAAACCACTTCGAGTCAGGGATCTAGCCCTCCAAGACTCATGGAGGGATCTCTCTGTCTAATGTAGCTTTGTTTTAATAGATATTAGGCTAGATAATGGGTTTAGAGTTTGGATTTTGAATTGGTAGGGGTAGAGAAGAGGAACCATGGGTAATGGAGTCACAATACGAAGTTCAATCAAAACAAGTTCTACAGACAGCCTTACAGGGAAAGGTAGGCAATCTTGTTGGATTCTTTGAGTCTGATTTTGGATTTGGAGGAGAAGATGAGAGGAGCAGGAAACAACAAGGCAATCAAGAATCCTGAAATTAAATTTTGAGCAGAAAACATTGACAATTATGTCAAAGCCAGAAACATAGTGTATTTTTCAACAAATTCCGTTCTTTGAACTTCTTTGCCTAATTCATAGTACAAATAACTGAAGAAAACAATGGAAACAAATTACAGTGAATAAGAAAAATATCACCACCAAGATTGACACATGAATCCTGTAACTGCTGTGGCTGTATTACCGAATTGATGAAAAATAGAAGGCTCTGTGAGCTCTGATACAAATCAAATCGTGGTTCCCCACCGGTCCCTTTGCACATTTGATTCATTAAAATATATAAAACATACTCTCCCCAGGCTTAGGAGGTCGAATTCAACCATCTTGTCCAAAAATAGCAAGAAATCTATTAGGGTCCTAACCCGCACATAGGTAGAACAATATATTTGGATGTAATAAAGATCAATATTAATAAGGCCTTGCAATAAAATAGAATAAGTCGGATGTAAGAAGACCTAATAGAAGCTTCTGCTTCTAGAAGGATCTTCCTCTAGATGCTTCTTTTGATAGACATATTTAGTATAAATAGGATTCGAGGGTATGAGAACCCTAGCTTGGATATTGTTGTAATAGAGATCTGCTCAACTAGAGGTTGCCGCCTCGAAGAGGCCTATGAACATTGCTTTCTGAATCAAAATGCTATTTATGTTGTTATTCTTATATCATTTTAGTGCTATTGTGGTGATTGTTCTGGTTATATTGCTGTTATTCTGCCATTTCTAGCATTTTATTTCTATTTTGCATACTTTTTATATCTGGTATATTACAAGTGGTATCAGAGCACTTTCCTTGACAGAAAGTGTGGGTTAAATTTTTTTCAGGGTAGAGACGTATTTCGGCATATTTAAGCCACAAAGATCTATCGTTACACACATAAACTTGTGGATGAGGGATTCATACACGCAGGAAATACAAGTGGTACTTAAGCGCACATCTATTGGCCACCCTTGTAACCCCTGTTGGTACCCCTTCAAGTGGTAGCGCATCAGACAACACCTGTTTATGGATCGGCCTAGATTACCTGAAGCCCTCTTTAGATAAACCGATCGACCGCCTGACTGCTATAGTGTCATCGAGAACAACACTCGGGAAGATAATCTCTAGTACTTGGGTAGTCGGGTAGTATGGATAAGGGTACGGTCTATCCTCCTTTGTTAGTGCCTTGAGATATTGGGTCGAGTACTACTGTTGGAACCCACATGTATATTAGAGAGCTATAGCACAGGGAAAACCCTTGTCTGTAGAACCCTTGAATACCTAACCCTTGGGGACATAAACATAAACAAACTAAAACATACAAGATCTATTGTCGCACAACTGTTCTCGGGTTGTCAAGTAAATAGACATTTCTTTTTGGTTAAGCATTTGGGCATTTCCTCTCTGGAGTATTCTTTAGACCGAAGTATAACTCTAGAGTCTGGAAATTTTTTCACCATTATTTGAGACCTATTCCATTGGATTCATCTCTTTGCCCTTATCACATTCATCCATATCATTTTTTGGAAAAATTGTTGACCCCACCCGCCCCTTTTCAGTTCCCCCATTCTCATGGCCCATACTCGTAGCCAAGACTTGGAAGCTTGTTTCAACACCTTACAATATGGTCTCATCGATTTCCAACAAGAAGTGAAACAACTCAGTGCCAATGTTGTCACCATCAATACAACCATGCATTCCTCAATGGAGAAAATCAAACAAGACCTCACCACCCAACTTGAATCTGTCTTTTCGACACTCTGCACCAAAATTCATATCCCTACAGATAACCCTTCCTCTCCCTCATCTCCACATATTGAAGGTGACCATTCCTCTCATTCCCATAACTTTCAGAACCATCACCTTCAACGTGACCTACGCCTTCCGTGGTGGATGTGACCAAATTTGATGGTTTAGACCCCACTGGTTAGGTAACCCAAACGGAACATTATTTCTCTTTATACGACATTACAGATGACTTGGCCAAACTCTGGTATGGTGTTCTCCATCTAGATCAATAACGTTGGCAATGGTGACAATGGAGAAAATCTTCTCGTCAAGGGTATATTGCTTGGACACACTTTGTGGCAGAGCTTTATGCACGCTTTGACACTAACACCAACCATTTGGGCCATTTGACAAAGTTGAAACAATCAGGAATAGTGGAAGACTTTATATCTTCCTTTGAACACATGGCTTTTCAGATAGAGGGCATGTCTGATGCCTTTTTCCGAGAATGTTTTATCAGTGGCCTCAAGGATGAGATTCGGGCCCATGTCCTCATGGCTCAGCCTTAGAGTTGGGTGGAGGCTACTAAAAGAGATAAAGAAGGACAACATGTTGTATCTTCTCAAAACAAGAAACCCCCCTTTATCCCTTTCCCTAAACCTTTAAATCCCACTACTCCCTCCGCTCCACTAAAGATCCAAAAATTGACCAGGGATGAAATGGATGAACGCCAACTCAAAGGCCTTTGTTTTAATTGTGATGACAAATATTTCCCGGGCCACAAGTGTAAGGAAAAAAAGCTATTTATGGCCATCTCTGAGGATATTTCAGAAGAGGATATTGAAACTCCCCTTGTGTCTGAGTCACCTGAAACCCTCGACATAACCCCTCCCTCAGACCCTCCCGAAGTAGAACCGGTCATTTCCCTCAATGCCCTCACTGGCTTCTCCGCTCCCCAAACCCTCAAGCTAATCTGTTACATCAAGCATCAAAAGGTCATCATTCTGGTTGATAGTGGAAGCACCCATAATTTTATTCATCGCCACATTGCCCAAGAAACTCATTGCTACATCCATGTCGTCAATAATTTCCAAATCATGATTGCCAATGTTGGCTCCATGAAATGTGGAGGGCGTTGTGAAAATGTGCGTCTCCAAATTGGTGACTACCACCTGAAATCTCATATGTTTGCTATCGACATGGGTGGTTGTGACATTGTGTTGGGTGCCGACTGGCCAAGGACTTTGGGTCCCATTCTCATGGATTTTAAGGAATTAACCATGCAATTTGACCAAGAGGGCCACCAATATAATTTCCAAGGCATCACCGCTGGTTCACCTGAGATCATTAGTTCCCATCGCATGGAAAAGCTGCTAAAAAAGGGTCATTCTGGTGTTATTTCTCAACTCCATGCCATACAAGCAACAAAAAAACCCTCAGTGCCGCAAGACCTCCAAGCCATCCTTTCTAAACATCAAGTGGTCTTTTCCACTCCCCAGGGACTCCCTCCTTCACATGGTGTTCATGATCATTCCATTCCCCTTGTACCTGGAAGCCTTCCTCCCAATATCCGTCTGTATTGTCACCCCTTTTCCCAAAAAAATGAAATTGAGAAAATGGTCCAGGAACTCCTTAATGTAGGCGTTATCCGCCCTAGTACGAGCCCCTACTCTTCTCCTGTGGTCATGGTCCTGAAGAAAGAAGGTTCTTGGCGAATGTGTCCTGACTTTCGTTCCCTCAACAAACTTACCATTAAAGACAAATTTCCCATTCCTGTCATTGATGACCTCCTGGATGAACTGAGTGGCACCCAATTCTTTACTAGACTTGATCTTCGTTCGGGCTACCACCAGATACATATGAAAGAGGCAGACATTCCCAAGACTGCCTTTAGAACTCACGAGGGCCACTATGAGTTTTTGGTCATGCCCTTTGTCTTGTGTAATGCCCTCTCCACCTTCCAAAGCCTCATGAATCATGTCTTCCATCCTTTTCTCTGTCATTTTGTCTTAGTTTTCTTTGATGATATCCTCATCTATAGAAAGACCTAGACAAAACATCTTGCTCATGTGGATCGAGTTCTCCATCTACTCTCTCAACACCAACTTTTCCTGAAACAGTATAAATTTGCTTTTGGCGCCTCAGAAGTAGACTACTTGGGTCATCTGGTTGGCAAAGACGACGTCATGATGGATCCTAAACATATTGAATCTATGCAAGACTGGCCTCACTCAAAGACTCTCAAAATCTTGTGTGGATTTCTGGGCTTAACAGGTTATTATCACAAGTTTGTTAAGAATTACGGAAAGATTGTAGCACCTCTCACTGCTCTCCTAAAAAATAACTCTTTCACTTGGAATCCAATTGCTGCTCAATCTTTTCAAACCTTGAAGATGGCCGTGTGCACCACTCCAGTCCTGGCCCTTCCTGATTTCACAAATAACTTTGTCTTGGAATGTGATGCTTCAAGGAAATGAATTGGTGCAGTCCTTATGCAAGAGGGTCGACCTTTGGCCTTTACCAGCAAGCAAATATCTGAAAGAAATCTGGGAAAATCTATCTATGAAAAGGAAATGTTGGCTATTCTGCATGTCGTTGATTTGTGGCACCCTTATCTATTGGGGAAACTCTTCCAAATTAATATAGACCATTAAAGCCTCAAGTATTTTTTGGAAAAACGCATTTCCTCCCTGGAGCGACAAAAATGGGTAACCAAGCTCTTTGGATATGATTATGAGATCATTTACAAGAAAGGCAAATAAAATGTGGTTGCAGATGCACTTTCCCACAAATATGAAGATGAAGGATCCCTTTTTTCTCTTTCCTTCATTGTACCAGATTGGCTCCAAGCTGTTCGCCAAGAATGGCTACAAGATCCCAAAAGTTCACAGTTGATCCAACAATTGCAGTCCAGTACTCTAGCTCCCCCAGGGTACTCTTGGCTCCATGATGAGCTTCGATACAAAGGCCATTTGTATTTAAGTAAACAATCAAAGCTTAAATCCATGATACTTTCTGAGCTTCATGCTACACCAACAACGGGGCACTCAAGGCTCACCAAAACCTATGACAGGGTCAAACGTTCTTTTTTTCTGGGATGGTATGAAACAGGACATTCGTACTTTTGTCGCCGAATGTGATGTGTGTCAACGCAACAAGGAAGAAACAGTCAAATCTCCAGGCACACTACAACCACTCTAGATTCCACCTGCTATTTGGAAGGACATCTCTATGGATTTTATTACAGGCTTACCCAAATCGGGAAATAAATCAGTCATCATGGTGGTTGTTGATCGCCTTTCTTAGTATGCTCATTTCTGTGCTCTTCCACACCCATTTACAACATCCACAGTGGCTCAAATTTTCATGGATCATGTCTTCAAGCTTCATGGCATGCCACACTCTATTGTTTCTGATCGTGACCCAACTTTCACAAGCAATTTTTGGCAAGAGTTGTTCAAGCTACAAGGCACCCAATTGCATCTCAATACAACTTATCATCCCCAGACTGATGGTCAAACAAAAGTTGTCAACAAGTGTTTGGAAACATATTTGAGGTGTTTTTCCTCGAAAAATAAAAATCAGTGAGCTCAATGGTTACCCTTAGTTGAATGGTGGTACAACACTTCATACCATACAACTACACACATGAATCCTTTTGAAGTGGTAGATGGACATAAGCCACCTTCAGTTCTCTCATACTTACCTGGTGTCTCGAAGGTCCATGCGGTTGAACAAACACTTATAGTTCGAGAGGCTATTCTCCGTACCCTCAAAGAGAATTTTGTCATGGCACATAATCGCATGAAGCAACAAGCAGATCAAGGTCGCTCCGAATGTCAATTTGAAGAAGGGGATCAGGTGTTTCTTCGCCTGCAACCTTACAAGAAAAATTCCCTCAAGGCCGAGCATTGTCAGAAGCTAGCACCCAAATTTTATGGTCCTTATACAGTTCTCAAGCGTGTGGGACAAGTGGCCTATTAGTTAGCTTTGCCTAGGTATTTGAAGTTACATCCTGTTTTTCATGTTTCCTACTTAAAGAAGGTGAACAAAACTAAGTGCCAAATTCAAACCAACCTTCCCGAGTTAGCTGAAGAAGGATCCATTTGGCTACATCCACAAGAATTTTTGGACCAACATGAGCATCGCCTGTGTCAGAGAACCATCAAGGAAGTGTTAATCCAGTGGAAAGATACAACTCCAACATATGCCACTTGGGAAACAACTACCATTCTACAACAATTTCCACATCTCAAGCCTTGAGAACAAGTCTATTTTTAAGGGGGAGGACATGTTAGGGTCCTAACCCTCACAAAGGTAGAACAATATATTCAGATGTAATAAAGGTCAATATTAATAAGGCCTTGCAATAAAATAGAATAAGTCGGATGTAAGAAGACCTAATAGAAGCTTCCGCTCCTAGAAGGATCTTCCTCTAGATGCTTCTTTTGATATACATATTTAGTATAAATAGGATTCGAGGGTATGCGAACCCTAGCTTGGATATTATTGTAATAGAGCTCTGCTCAACTGGAGGTTGCCCCCTCGAAGAGGCCCGTGAACATTGCTTTCTGAATCAAAGTGCTATTTCTGTTGTTATTCTTATATCATTTCAGTGCTATTGTGGTAATTGTTCTGGTTATTTTTTTGTTATTCTACCATTTCTAGCATTTTATTTCTGTTCTACATACTTTTTATATCTGGTATATTACAAAATCCCCAAAAAATCTGGAACTGTCCGCCATGAAAGATGGGCGGAACTGCTGAGAAAAGAGGTCAACTCAGACCTTTGTTTCTCCTCAACAATGACACCTGTGTAAAAACCGAAGGAGGTTATTGTATATGATATTGTATGAAGAAAAAAACTCTTTCAGTTTCTCCAATTTCATCTCCAAATCGCCGAAACAGCTCCCGCAAAATCATGACTAAAAAAGGAAAAACACAAAACTGAAAAAATGAGGCTGAAAGATGGCTTTGATTCTCCCAATTGGTGGCACCTGTGCAAAATCTGGAAGACTTTTTTTTTCTTCAGCCCATGCTGAACAAAAAAATCTCTTGGTTTT
This sequence comes from Picea glauca, assembly GCA_000966675.3. Lineage (NCBI taxonomy): Eukaryota > Viridiplantae > Streptophyta > Pinopsida > Pinales > Pinaceae > Picea > Picea glauca. The sequence continues at coordinate 469,164 of JZKD02S1814935.1, forward strand.
TGAAAATCTGTCTCTGTTTGCCCGAAATCCACTTCAAAAGAAGAGGTGTTAAACAGGCAAAAAACAAGGGGTTTTGAGTTTTTGGGAGGGCGGTTTTGGAGAGGTGAGCAGTTTGGTCGGACCCCCCCTGAGGTGGTAAGTGGTATTGGGAGGGGGGGGTCCGAGTTCACCAGGAGATGACACCTATCCCTCCCAATACCACCAACTCAGACCCCCTTGAGT
>JZKD02S1814935.1:469446-482798 GCA_000966675.3 Picea glauca
GTAGACTTAGGATATAGTTTATTTTTGTTAATTTGTTTTGTTTTAAATTAGTTTTTTTCTTTTTTTTTCTTTTTGTTTAATGTTTGTTTTTATTATTTGTTTTATTTATTAATATATGTATTACGTTTTTAATACATGTTTATATCTTATTTTATGTTTTATTTAATGTTTTGTTTTTAGTTTTGTTGTATTATATGTCTTTTTTTTAATGTTTTGTTTTATTATGTTTATTTTTAATATATATATTTTTGTTATTGTTTTTTAATTAATTTAAATTAATCAAACACTAACCTAATTACTAACTTAACAAACTAACCATTAATTAATTAATAATTTATTTATTATTAATAAGTCTAATCTAATTTTATTAATCTAACGTTTTTTGTTTATCCTAAGTTTGGTTTATGCAGGGAGAAGTGGTGGGTGAGATGTGGCCAAGGGGATAAAAGGTCAAGGCGCAGAGGTGGATGAAGGATGCATCAGGTGACGAAGGATCGGGCAGGGTGATGGAGGATCGAGCGAAATGGATGGAGGGGGAAATGGAAACACCCGAGAGACCAACAAGCCAGGAACTTCATCATGAGACCCACAAATGATATCTGAATCATCAAATCTCCTATAATTATAGGACCTTAACATAGGATCATCTTGGGGATGACAACTCCTGAGGAGGTGTCAATAATCTCAGACCTCTTGAACATGCAGATCAATGATTTTATTCGTTGGGCCATGGAGTCACTGCAACTACAATCTTCAAACTGGCTCATATTTGACTGAACAATGAACTAGATAGTATCAACTGCAAACTCTGCTGGAAAATATACAATACTTAAAAATATGCTCAAATGCCTGAGCTTATTCAAAACTGCTACCTACCCTACACTACTGACAATTTTGTTGTTTTAAATGATACAATAATGCCAGTGCAACCAGTCAAGCAGCTGCTCTAATAACTTTTCTCTTTCAATGTTTTCAAACAATGTCAGAAATAGAACTTGCATAGGCATCATGAACTGCTTTCCATCATGATATTCATCACAAGGAGCTTGATAAACATGACAGATAACATAAAAACTGGGAATGCATTGTGGCTCTATGATGAACAATTTATCCATATAAATAGCCACTGAATCAATATAGACTTGACCTATTACTGGATATTCAAATTTAACCAACTCAACTTCATGATTTGATGTTGTAGTTATGCTATTTTCATCCTCATGCACTTCCTGACATGGCTGCAAATTTTCTGATGGGTTATGAAATGATGCTTCTGCTGGACACACCCCTGTAGATGACTATCTGATCATATCCATATCATAACAATTTTTGAAATCATTGGGGGTAAATGAAAACTGACTTTGAAAACACAATCTATCTAGCATATTAGCTATAGGGTCATAAAATATTTTAGATGACTGTGGAATTTGTTCCGCTGGCATTTCATGGCTTACACTATGATCCTCAACCAAAACCTGACCAAGATTCCCTTTCAAATTCTGAAATGAACTAAAACATAAGGGAAGAAAATCAAAATGGATCAGCTCATTACCTGTCCCAGACTTTGTGTTTGCATTTGAATTTTGGCCTGCACAGAGACTCAAGGGATGCACTTCTGAATATGCAACAACGTCTATATCACCCCTGTTCTCCTCACTTGGTTCACCAGAACACTCCTCATTCTTAATGTTTACAATATGCTTGCAATGTTTTCTCAGGAGTGAGGCAAAACATAGGGGCATGCAGTTTGCATTTTCTTGAAAATTTTCTGCACTTTCCTTCTTCAAAATTTGAAATGAATTATAATCTAATGGTACAGGGTTACATTCCAATGTTTCGAATTCTGCTTCAGGCTCTGAATTTTCCCCTGAACTTTGAAAATCAGAGAAACTTGGAGATTGTAATCTTGGATCTGAAATAACCTCTTTCTCAACACTAACATCCTTCACTATCTCATCAAAAGACTTACCTTCTTTGATATTTACCACTTGTTCAAAAATTTCCTTCAAAAATTTAAAAGAAGAGAAGCATAAGGGTAAAGTATGTCCACTTACCCCAAGACTTTCTGCATTGTGATCATTGTTGTCATAATTTCCATGTACAGATTGATTTTCCTGCTGGGATTGCAAATGATCTTCTTCCTCCCAATCATATGTTGTTGATTTCTTTGAAAAATCCATTGTGGTATAATCATCATCGTACCGATCAAGCTTGGGTAAATCATCCATGGATGAAATGCCATTGAACATGCATATCATATCAGGAGAATTTTCCTTCATCTTCTGATTTTGAACTTCATATTTGACTGTATTGTGAATTGAATACATGAAACTATCATTATTCAGTCCCTGATACCAAGGTTGAGCTGCAGACTTTTTGGGAATATTGACCTTTGTCATTTCTGGAACTAGTGGCACATGTGGTATTTGAACAACAAGTTCATCTTTTCTACTAATACTCTGCATCATCTTGTTGACTGTGTTGGTAATAATATCTAATTTCACCTATGAAGATGTCATCCGTTCATTTTCTATTCTATCATTTTCTTCTGCCTTTAAATTTTCCCTTTTGTTCAACAAGTTAGCTTCCACATCAACTACAATCTTTTTCATTTCTTCAAGGGTTGCAGTGTCTCTTTCTCTTAACTGGAATGCCATTTCTGGATCAAAGGCATCTTGGTAATGCAATTGAGCTAAACTAGGAGGTGGCCTTACATCCACGGGTATTGAAAGATACACCTTATTGAACTTGGTTGAGAACTGTTGTACTGTCTCCCCTGACTGTCTTTTCAAATCATCATACTCTTCTAAGATGAGAAAGACATTTCCCATGATCACCCATCTATCTAGAAAAACTTGCATGAACTGATGGAAATTGCTAATGCTTGCAGCTAGAATATTTTTAAACCAGTTCTTAACTTTACCTTGCAAGGATAGGGCAAACATCCTTATATATACATCATCATCTTCAACCTCATAAAGGTCAAGGAAATCTTCAAAATTCTGGATGTGTTTTTCTGTAGTGATATTTACATTTTCCCCATCAAACCTGGGAATATTTTTTCTATAATTGGCAGGGAATTCATGGAGAATGGAAGGTAAAACCAGAGTTTTGTATCCGTCTGGGACTTTCATAGGTATAAGAGGTAAAGGAAGGGGCTTATAACAAGTTGGAATTTTAACATGTGAATCTGGAATTTTTACATATGTATCAAAATTTTTTACATCTGTAGGAAATAAAGTAGGAGGCTTATGTATATCAAGGCTTCCTATAGGTATTTGAGTGTGTACCAGAGCTATGGGAATGGGCTCAATCTGTTGAGGCTCTTCAGGTTGAAAATGATCATTATGAATTTCAACAATATACTCTGGACCAAGATCATGATAAGAGAGGAAGCAATTACAGATGAAGCCAATAAGTCATGAATAGAATTTGAGCTTGAGTACCTGATCTTTCCAGATTTCTTTGTCATGTTTCAGGTTCTTCCACCAGTGGAGTCTTCGAATTAGAACCGATATGGAGCTGGTTGGAGTCGCCATGTGAATGATTTCAGCCTTCTTGTCTCTGGTCACTGTCCACCATTAGTGATCAGATCTGGAAATTGAAGTGCACTACTGGAGAAATCTCCCGAGTATGGTCGCCATTTTGTTAACACTCTATAATTTTCCCAAGGCTGTGGAGGCAGTCACAGAGGAAACATCAAAACCACTTCGATTCAGGGATATAGCCCTCCAAGACTCAGAGAGGGATCTCTCTGTCTGATGTATCTTTGTTTTAATAGATATTAGGCTAGCTAATGGGTTTAGAGTTTGGATTTTGAATTGGTAGGGGAAAAGAAGAGGAACCATGGGCAATGGAGTCACAATCTGAAGTTCAATCAAAACATGTTCTACAAACAACCTTACAGGGCAAGGTAGGCACTCTTGTTGGATTTTTTGAATTTGATTTTGGATTTGGAGGAGAAGATGAGAGGACTAGGAAACAACAGGGCAATCAAGAATCCTGAAATTAACTATTGAGCAGAAAACATTGACAATTATGTCAAAGCCATAAACAAAGTGTATTTTTCAACAAATTCTATTCTTTGAACTTCTTTGCATAATTCAGAGGACAAATAACTGAAGAAAACAATGGAAACAAATTACAGTGAATAAGAAAAACCTCACCACCAATATTGACACATGAATCCTGTAACTGCTGTGGCTGTATTATTGGATTGATGAAAAATAGAAGGCTCTATGAGCTCTGATACAAATCAAATCGTGGTTCCCCACTGGTACCTTTGCACATTTGATTCATTAAAAAATATAAAACAGAATCTCCCTGGGCTCAAGAGGTCGAATTCAACCAACTCGGCCAAAAATAGCAAGAAATCCCCAAAAAATCTGGAACTGTCCGCCATGAAAGATGGGCATAATTGCTGAAAAAAGGGGTCAAATCAGACCTATGTTTCTCCTCAATGGTGAAACCTGTGTAAAAATGAAGGAGTTTATTATATATGAGTTTGTCTGGAGAAAAAACCTCTTTCAGTTTCTCCAATTTCGTCTCCATCTCGCCGAAACAGCTCCCACAAAATCAGGATTGAAACAGGAAAAACGCAAAATTGAAAAAATGAGACTGAAAGATGGCTTCGATTCTCCCAACTGGTGGAACCTGTGAAAAATATGGAAGAGGTTTTTGTTCTTCATCCCGTTATGAACAAAAAAATCTCTCAGTTTTTGAAAACCTGTCTCCATTTTCCTGGAATCCGCTTCGAAAGACGAGGTGTTAAATAGGCAAAAAACGGGCGGTTTTGAGTTTTTGGGAAGGCGGTTTTGGAGAGGTGAGCGGTTTGGTTGGAACCCCTGAGGTGGTAAGTGGTATTGGGAGGGGGGTCCGAGTTCACCAGGAGGTGACACCTATCCCTCCCAATACCACCAACTTGGACCCCCTTGAGTTGATGGGAAGTGAGAGGGGGGGGTCTGAGTTGTACAAGATGCATGTGTTGGGTAGACTTAGGATATAGTTTATTTTTGTTAATTTGTTTTGTTTTAAATTTGTTTTTTTCTTTTTTTCTTTTTGTTTAATGTTTGTTTTTACTATTTGTTTTATTTATTAATATATGTATTACGTTTGTAATACATGTTTATATCTTATTTTATGTTTTATTTAATGTTTTGTTTTTAGTTTTGTTGTATTATATGTTTTTTATTTAATGTTTTGTTTTATTATGTTTATTATATATATATATATATATATATATATATATTTTGTTATTGTTTTTTAATTAATTTAAATTAATCAAACACTAACCTAATTACTAATTTAACCAACTAACCATTAATTAATTAAAAATTAATTTATTATTAATAAGTCTAATCTAATTTTATTAATCTAACGTTTTTTTGTTTATCCTAAGTTTGGTTTATGAAGGGAGAAGTGGTGGGAGAGATGTGGCCAAGGGGATAAAAGGAAAAGGCGCAGAGGTGGATGAAGGATGTAGTAGGTGACGAAGGATCGGGCAGGGTGATGGAGGATCGAGCAGAATGGATGGAGGGGGAAATGGAAACACCCGAGAGACCAGCAAGCTAGGAACTTCATCATGAGACCCACAAATGATATCTGAATCATCAGATCTCCTATAATTATAGGACCCTAACACCAAGCCTTACAACATTTACTTGCTTTAATTACATTTTAAAATTTAAATTTGAGGGAAAAATGAGAGGGATGACGCCTCTCCCTTCCTTATTGACTTGCACTAATGTGCTTCTTTGTTGATGCGTTGCTGAGGTGGAGTGATTATCCTGCATCAAAATCCACGACTGGTAAAATCATGAGCTTCTTCTCATGAGCTCCTCTTCTCTGCTGTTGGAATCCCCCTGGATCCCAAACTTTTCCCTAGAGCTGTCCACCTACTGCACTGCTACTTCTTCCCTGCTACTGCTGCAGGCTCTTCTCTGCCCAACTTCCTCCTTATGACATCTTGTTGAGATGACCTCAACATCAGCCTCCTTATCTCCTCTATCACCTCTTCCAGCTGCTCCACTGGCTGGATTTCCTCATGCTGCTTGTTCTGCTGTAGGTCATGTTCTTCATCACTTGTGGTCTTAGCTTGCCACTCTTCTGCAGGTTCAAATTATGCAGTCTCCTTTTGACTGCCCTACTATTTAGCCATTTCCTTTGACATATTTTCTTCTGTCAATTCTCCTTGTGCTGGTACAACTCCATCTTCTTCCAGCTGCTCCTCAAACTGGAATTCTTCTTTGATCTACTTGACTATATCTTCATGGAAGTCATTTACTAGCTCTGGATGGTTCAACCAATCCTCTAGCATGTTCAATTCCATATCCCATTGAGTGAGAATCTCAACTATGTGCTCCTCTTCCTCTTCTCCTTGGATAGATTATGATATTTTCTCCTTCATCATGACAGTCACAACTGGCTACCCTTTCTCTGCTGCTGCTGCACTCTCAACATGTGCATTAGCCTCCACTGGGATGATTGGTAGGAATATACTAAATCCTCCAATGATCAGATTATACCTATGATCCTTCTCCATCAACACTCTTTCCTGATTTGAACTCTTAACAGAGTTCATTAGACTCTCAACCAATCTCATCTCTTTCCCCTTTCCCACCTGGAAATCTGAACTTTCATCATTGCCCACCTGGAAATCTGAAATTTCATCATTGCCCACCTGGAAGTCATTGATATCAATCAATGATATCCTTCCATTGCCCATATGGAAACTTGAAAGTTCATCTCTTCCCTCCTGGCAGTTCATGAGATCCTTGACTAATCCCTTCCCCTCATCATGCTAAGTAGTTTTCTATTTTATGGCTCACAAATGTGAACCACTTCCTCTGTGTCTCTGAGGCTTTCAACATGCCTCAACCACCTTCTCAACACCTGTTTCTTCATTCGGTCCAAAAAATTATGAACATGCCATTTTACTTTCCGCTTCAAAGGCCATTCATATCTCCAACGTACCTGTGATTCCCGTTGCATCTTCAATGCTAGCTTCTCCATTTATGCTCTTATCTCACTGAGCTCCCTGTCAATCTCTACTTTTATTTTTTGTTGGCGGTCTTCTCTTCGACCATGCTTATGGCCTTCAGTAGCCATGTTTTATTTCTTTGACTTCAGCCCACTTGGTTGTCTTCTTGTTACCCTGCAATTGGGAGCACTTCTAGCTTCTCCTACAACCCACCTGGCTATCTACTTGACTGCTTGACACCACTTGATGATATCAAGGTATCTTCTCTTCCTGCTCTTTCACTTTCTATCTACAGATGAATACATCCTCTGATTCACTTGATGACATCATAGTGTCTCCTTTTCTTTCTTCGCCTGTTGTCTACAGACATAATCAGGCTCTGATACTTCTTGATGGTATCAGAGTATCTCCTTTGTCTACTCTCCACTACCTGGAAACAAATTTAGGCTCTGATACCACTTGGCGGTATCTGATTATCTCCTTTGTCTACTCTTCGCTACCTGAAAACAAATTCAGGCTCTGATACCACTTGGCACAGCCCCCCTGCCTCAGCAGGGTCTACGCGACCTCATGGTCAATGGATATTCAATGTCTTTATCCAAAAGGGTTCTTCGAGCCCCCTATTGGAACCCCAAACAACCACACAATCCATTTAATTTCTCTGCATAGGTCCTGTAAAAACCCGTGAGCGCTTCTCCTTTGGCGCCTCTCATTTTTCAAAGTTTAACAAAGTGTGGGTGCTAACTCCTTCCGCTAGCTCATTTTCTCCAAGTGACCTTAGGCTATAACCAATCACTTATTCACCAGGCACTTCATAGATGTAGGCTCCGAGAGTTCTTAACACTCCACACACCTGATCCTCTGAACCCAGATTGACAAAACCCAAAACATAGGCAAGGGATCGATGGTCCCTGCTCCTCATCCAAATCAACGGTCCAAAATCATTTGGGGCTCCGACGCTTCGGGAAAAGACCCAACACATAATACTCTGCAACCTCTTCCTTTTTCCTTCCCGACCAAATCGATGGTTGGCGCTACCCCTGCAGCCAACGACTATGATTCCCTCCGAAGTTTCGGCTTTCGAGATTTCCACTTACTCCAGGTGACTATCCTTCTGAACTCCAAAATGGATAAATACCTTAATCGCTTTCCATGTCACCCTCTCGACCAACGATCAAGATCCTCTCCTGGTGTTAGCTCTTCGAGAGCTCTGGCATTGTCTCTTCTGCAAAATAGGGATCCTTTGACACTTGTCCTCCGATGTGGACAGATAGGATCACTTCTGCAATTTAGCCTTCAGGGCTTTGTGCCTCCCCTGCTTGATTTTCCTCTGGAGTACATTTTCTCTGAAATGCGTGATGTGGTGACACATGTACGACTAAGATCGTTTCACAATTTCGGGCTTCGGGGTTTTGTGATCCTCGACCTTCACTTTCCTCCAGGGTACAGATTTCTTGAAATTCATGATCTACCTCCACGTGGCTCTCCTGGAACCAATGGTCCAGATCTCCTCCGGTCCCACAACTATGACAAAACCGGTTCATCCCATGAAAACCTCCATATATCCCGGTCTGCTGCCACGTACCCTTCACAATGAACGATTGTGATCTACTTCGCCATTTCGGGCTTCGGGGGTTTTCGAAGCTCCTTGTCTGCAAACTCCTGGAGTGCTTCAACTCCAATGTTTTAGATCTACTGCCACCTATCTCCTCTAGATGATGGATGGTCCCAAGTACTTCGGGACTTCGAGACTTTGGAATTCCTCGACCTTTGCATTCTCTGTTGATATTTTGTGCGAAACAACACTATCTTTCTTGATCTTAGACTTGAAACAATTCACGCCTCAATGCTTCCTTTGAACGCTTATGATATTTAAGACTGAATATCTGCGAAGTCTTATGAACTTCAACTTTTAACCCGCTATCTCTTCTGAGCTTTCATAATTGAATTAAGTTTTGCTTCGACTCTTCCTTTGCACTATCTCTTCCTGATATTTTGACTTCACACAGACTCTCAAAGGGTTTCGACCCTTTGGACCTCAAGGGCCTTTCTGTTGCACTCCTGGTAGTCCTGTTCTCATCCTCCTGAGCTTCTGAAACCTAAAAAAAAGTTTCTTCTGACCAAGTTCTTGGGATTTCTCAATGCACACCTTGTAGAGCCTTCACACAGAGTATTTAACAACTCTGGTCTTCTAGAAATTCGCCAACTCTTCAGACAAGTATTGGCTCTGTGCACTCCTTGCACTTTTTCAAAGCACTCCTTGTTGAGCCCTTCCTTCAGAGTGTTCAAAAACTCTGAAGTATCCCTCTTTCCTATCCACCAGGTTCATTTACTCTATGGGTGTCATCCTCTTGACACTTCTCTCTTTGATTTCGAAACAAATTTTTTTATGCACGCCTTGCACCTTGCTCGATGCCCTCCTAGCAGAGCTTCACAGAGTTTTCCAATAACTTTGGCTACGCTTGTTCCTGTGAAAAAATTCCTCCTCCAAGGTATTCAACAACCTTGAGGATCCTCCTTTATTTTGTGATCCTTCCGGTGTGCCCTCCTGGAACGTTCTCCTCTGAATCCAAAACACATAACTAAGATGCGCACTCCTTGCGCTGGCTCACAGAGTCCTTGACACTCTGTCATGCACTCCTTGCATTTAGCTTCAAAGAACCCAAAATACAATAAGAAAACCCAAAGACAGATAGGGAAGTCTATCTATCACCTACGGATGGAATATAACATACATCTACAACATATATTCAAAGAAACACACAGATTAAATTCATTAAACATACACAAATATACACAGTCATAGGCAGGAAAAACTGCTCCCATTTGTATTAACCTAAATTCTTGTTTTTATAGTGTGCACAAGCTTTAGACTGCAACAGAGTCTTGGCTCTCTCCCTTTCTCTCTCTGTGTATCATACAATTTCCTCCCTTCCTACAATCTACCATATCCTATCTACAAGAGGGGCTTCAACAAGCTTTCCCTCCAACTCAACTAGTGATGTCTAATCACCATTTACAACGCCTATCTACTGAGGCAGATTACATTGAATTTTATTTAATGGCCATCTAGTCCGAATTGGATCTAGAGCCCTCCTACTGTCAACCATTAAAGGCGACTCTATCTACAGCCTGTACAAAGGCAATAACTCGGCTCTACCAAGCCTTACAACATTTACTTGCTTTAATTACATTTTAAAATTTAAATTTGAGGGAAAAATGAGAGGGTTGGCACCTCTCCCTTTCTTCTTGACTTGCGCTAATGTGCTTCTTCGCTGGTGCATTGCTGAGGTGGAGTGATGCTCCTACATCAAGTTTTCATAATCATAGTTGCAATGCGTTTATCAACTTCAATACAAAGATGGAGGGATTTCCATTGACAACCTTAAGGGAAACAAATTCATATTTTGATATGTTAGATTTTAGGGGCTTATCATATCCTAGGATGCAGAAGAAATCTTAGATGATGGTGGATGGGAAGGAAACACATATTGGATTTGATGTTGTAGAGGATTTCCTCATAAATAAGGTGATTTGGGGTCATGGAAAAATTAAATCCTTTTTCTAATAGTATTTTAGTAGGAAGATCAATTTCAATGTTTGAGAGGTTTAATACCATGGGAGATTTTAGGTAATGGTAAGAGGTAGCGGTGATATTATTATTATTATTTTAGTTATTTAAGGATATGTAGTGGGATGGATAACAATATTGGAGGAGTTAGCATTGGATATTTGAAGGGATAAAGTAGGTTTTATAATAGGATTAAGGGATTGAAGATTAGGAGGGTAGTTTTAAGAGTAAGGTGACTTAGAAAAAGATTCTTGAGGATAAGGATACGTTTGAATGATTATAGATGGGTGAGTTTGAATAGATTTAATTCGGTTATCAAATGGAAGAGAAGATATTTCCTACACTAGCCATAATGAGAGCTACGAATTTGTTATTGAATAAATTTCCTACCACACCAAACATCACAGATGTTTTGACCAAACTCGTATCCTAACCAAAACCCAACATTATTCTAATAGGCTCATTAGAAATGATTTCAAGATAAAAAAAATCCCATTACTGTTAACCGAGAAGATGGGTATAAACAAATCCAAAGTTGGCATCCCATTATCAATCACCCTCAAAACTCGTATCATTTGTTCTTTGTAGATTTCTTACCCCTCCTTTACATGTTTCCTTGGCGCCTTTCCTATCTCATTTACTTTCCTGATTGCCATCTTTTCATGTTTTTCTCCCTCTTGACAATTTTTTATTTTTGTTTTTCCTTTCATTCTCCATTAACTCTTGTCCACTCTTGCCCCTTCCCCTTCTTTGCAATATATGCATTTCCCTTCCTTGGATATATGGTGCTAGCTTTTCTATCCCTAACACAACGTGCGTCTTGTTTAAAATTTTATAGCAACAATATCGATTGTATCCCATTTAAACTATATGAAACATAAAGCCAAAGTCATTGCACAATGGTAAATACATTATGAATGTTCAACCTATCATTGGGTATACATATGCAAGAATTCATCTAAATAATATTTGAGACATTCTCCTCACCACACCTATATAATAATTACTCGTTAATAAAATAAATAATAAAATCAAGAAAAAATATAAAACAAGTACTCATGAACATATACTTATATGCTCAAAGTCCGCACATGAATCTCCTTGAGGGAGTTTCCTCCCAAAAATTATGTCTCCTTATACAGAGCCACTCCTAAGATGAAGACCTACACGTGATAAGGGAAATTAATCTCTCTATCAAAACCCAAATAATTTGATTTTTCAATAACAATTAATAGCTAACAAAAATCCTAGCTAGATAGCAAGATCAAATGAATACACAAGCCAAAATAACATTGTTGTGTCTAACCATGACACTAAGAAATCTTGGCTTGGTCAATCCATAGGAGGCCCTTCTCTCCCATAATATTGGGCATTATTTTTTGTATCTAACTATATTGAAGCTAGTATTCAACTCTATTTGATGCTACTATTCCATAGATTGGGAAGCAATACAATCCTCCTAGATAAGTCCCTGTCATTTCAACATAGTTCCCTTCTTCCTTCCTTTTTCATCATCCTCCAAAAATGTTAAGATAACATAACTTGTGACAAGAATGAAAACTAAGACTTGTTTTTCCATGTTAGAGCTCCAAATAACAATGAGTTGGTCTATTAACTAAGAGAGAAAAAATGAAGAATGGAAGAATGAAGAATAGATAATGGAACCCTTTTCCCTATCTTTAACAACATATATAGGGAATCTTTTGACGTGACCCCTCATTAGTTTTTTCTGCTGATCACAATTAAGGTCTTGTTGATGCGAGGAATAGTGATGATCCTCACAAAAAAATCTTGAATCTGATTGGGATAATCGAGATAGGGGGGAATGTTACCTTGATTTATAGTCCTTAAAACTACAACCAGACTTCAAGAAACAAAATCCTTGTATCTGGTACTCATTTTCAGATTATAATTTTTTTATGTTTTATGATAGCCAATAAATAAAGAATCAGATATAACATTAGCTGAATAAAGTAACTTCAAAATGTGCTGAAAATAAGGTAAAATGAATAGAAAAATAAATTTTAAATTAAAGCATTCGAGTAGGCCTAAAAAATGAGAAAGCAATCAACAAAATAAATTTATTGAAGACCAATATGAATTACAAAATGAAATGTCTCTTCATATCCCTACGAGGATCAGGACTAGAGATGTCTTTAGAAGCCAGATACGTAATAAGAATCATACAAGGGAAATTAGTGCCAAAGAAAGAGATATAATATCAAAGTATGATCTAGATCACTTTAAGAAACATATATATCATCATTAAAATCTGGAAAATTAACACTAACTAGAACTGAATAATGTCATAACTTATAATAGTGAAAACATATTTCAAAGGAAATAAAAAACCTTTTAGAACACCATAGGTCAATGCTGAATCTTATGTTGAATCTTTCTTTGCCAACTTCCAAGACAACCCTATTGTTAGAAAGGAAATTTAGTTCTCTAGAAACTTAGAATGGAAATGAATAAGAATTATAAACTCACTTTCAAAGCTTAGGAATACCTTCACACCAATTTCTTTTCTCTCTAATGATGCCCCCCATTGAATTCCTCCTTTTCTTTTGTATCTTCCTCAAATAGTTATTCAATTTAGTTGTCTACTTTAAATTAATATTTAATTTGTTTAAGCAAATGCATAATTATAAATTAATGAAAATGTTAATGAGAGGGAAAGATGTCATTTAATTTTTATAAAGGAAGGCAGAGGTCCCACTAAAAGGAAATGGAACTCATCTCATATAATTATTCCAAATAAAATTCATGAAATAAATAATTATGCACAACCTATGATCATGA
>JZKD02S1814935.1:487138-500503 GCA_000966675.3 Picea glauca
CTCCTAGTCTCCTATATATACCAAGGAGACATTTTCATTTGGAATCATCTTGTACTTGAACATTTAAGTGGGGTAAAAGGAGGTTGCCCCCTCGAAGAGGCTTATTATCTGAAATGATCTCTTTTTCAAGGCATAGAGTACTTTTTTTGAGGTTTTTCTATGCTATATTGATATTTGGTTTTTTTTGAGGTTTTTCTATGCTATATTGATATTTGGTTCTTATCATTTCCTGTACTTTTCTGTTCTTTCTTTCAACGACTCCATTTTGCTAAGGTGTCCTGGTTGCTGAGAATTTCCTTTTTATTCCATGTTCACCACAAAAATCCATGAATTATTTCGATGTAAAATCTCCACCATTTTCTGATCTCAAACATTTGATTTTCAAGTCTATCTCTATTTCAACCATCTCTTTGTATATCTTGAAGTGTTCGAATGCATTTGACTTCTTTTTGAGAAAGCAAGCTGTAGTCATTCTTGTGTAGTCATCAATCAATAGCATGAAGTATTATTCACCATTTAATCCCTTTGTTCTGTAGTCCACATAGATCAGTATGCACAATCTCCAATGGTTTTGTTGTTGAGTACTCCTTTGATTTGAACTTGGTCCTAGTCTATTTTCCTTGTAGACAATGCTTACATAGAGTATTCGTTGGCTTTAAAATTTTAGGCATTTGAACAATATTGGCTTACTTCCTTTCTGTTGATTTTGACAATATTGTCAAAGTTCATGTGAACTATTCTTCTGTGCCAGAGCCAACCTTCATTTTCCTTTCCTAAGCAACAACTTTCTTTTCCAATTTCATTCAAAGCATATATGTTGTTTGGAGTCCTTATCACTATCACCACTAACTTGCACGATCCTTATTTCCTAATTTCACATTTCTCTGAGTCAAACTGAAGTGTGTATCCTTGATCACACATTTTACTTATACTCAACATATTGTGTTTCATATCTTCAACCAATAGAACATTTTTTTCCATGGAAGTTTTTATTCCAAGCTTAACTGTGCCTCTACCTATAATTTTAGTTGAATGATTATTTCCAAATGAAACTGATCCATCTCTTTCTTTATTCAGAGTTAGAAACATATTCTTGTCACCTGTCATATGCTTTAAACAACCACTGTCAATATACATATCACTTTTTCCATGTTGGGATTATAGAGCAAGTGAGCATTGATTCTTCTTTCTTTTCCATATCTCTTGTGGTTTTGATATATGACTGTTAATGTTCTTCTTTGGCTCCCTGGGTGGAATAGTCAATCTACAATTCTTTACTATGTCCAAAATTGTTGCATTTGTAGATTTATACTTCATTAATAAATGCGACAAAATTGTTTTGGTTTCTGCTGTATGTTTCATAAGATCTTCTGAGATAACTATTATTTAAGTACCTTGCATAGGTGCTTCTATTCTTGGCATAGGCTTTGTAGTTTACAACTTTATGTCCAAAATTAGAAGAGTTAAAACAATGACCATAAAAGAATATTTTATACATGGGAGTAGATGATCTTCTTTGCGATGCACTCCTTCTAAATTCATCTTCTTGAGTCTTCTTTATTTATGGAATGTTATTCTTTGAGGGCTTGCATTCTTCCTTCTTGACAGAATCCGTGAAAATCTCTGCATATCTTCTTTGTTCTTCTTCATGTTCTATTGTCTCGAAGCTTGATCCTTTATCATTATGTAATTGATTGTATCCTAGTCCAGATCTGTCATTTGATGGTCTTTGACTGCTGATGATTTGAACCAATATTATGGTGTTATTCTGCTGCATATCTTTCTTCTGAATATATTTCCTTAAAGAGACTATTTCTGCTTCCAAGATTCCAATCATTTTCTCCTTTTCTTCTAACTAAATTCTAAGTACTTCCTCAATTCTTCTGTCTTTTTCTATTTGATTTTTTAGACTCATGATCATCTGCTCGATTTCTTCATAGTTGGAATTCTAAGATCCCTCTTTCATTTTTAACTCTGCCTTGAGTGACTTGCTTTTCTTGCTTTCTTTCTTAAGTTCTTCTAATCCACTATTTAGCTCTGCTCTGAGATCGAATTTAACTTCTTCTTCCATGAAGAGTATTGTTTCTGAATCACTGTCACCATCATTATCGTCCTCGTCTAATGAGGAGCTGTCCTTCTTTGAGTATAAACTTTTCTTGAAGAATTTCATTTTGTTTCTTCCTTTGTTTCCCTTTTGATATTTATTTTCCCTTTTAGAAGCTTCTTCTTCATCACTATATTTATTCTTATGATGACATTTAGAAACAAAATGACCGATACCACCATAATTAAAACATTTCAATGGAAGCATACATTTATACCCGTCGGTTCCTTTATTTAATTTCCTTACGAAGTTAGCCATCTCTTCATCTTTATCTGAATCATCACTACAACTGCAACCTAGTTTTGAATTTTTTTTGTTCTTTTTCTTTGTCTTCTTGGATGAATTGAAAGATGCTTCCTTCGTGTATGGGTTCTCCTATTATGTTCTCATTTCATAGGTTGTAAATATTCCTCGTAGCTCGTCCATGATAAATGTACCGAGATCCACATTTTCTTCTAAGGATGATATTTTAGGATCAAATCTCAAAGGAAGATACCTCAATACCTTTTGAAAAACCATTGAGTCATCAACTTCTACTCCCAATCCCTTGATAATGTTAACTATTTTGTCAACTCATAGAAGGTAAGTTGCAATGTCTTCATCTCCCTTCATATTCAATTGTTCAAACTTAGCTATGAAGATTTGAAGCTTAGATCCCTTAACTTTGGAATCTCCTTCATAAATATTTTTGAGTTTATCCCAAAGATCCTTTGCACTATCACAATGCATAACCTTGATAAATACATAATCAACTAGACTTCTATGAATGGTACCTTTAGCCTTTGATTTGTTTTCGTTGAGTTTATTTCCATCTCTATCGGTTGGGGGAGTGGCTGGTGTTGTATACCCATCTACTACTGATTTCCAAACATCAAATCCTTGTTCCTGTAAAATGTTTTCATCCTTTTATTCCAGAAGGTATAGTTCTGGCGATCAAACACTGGTGCTCCAATCTTAGCGTATTCCATGAATCCTTCCAGTGGTTAGACTGCTTCTTGAAGAACCTGCTCTGATACCAATTGTTGGAATACTGAGAGGGGGGATGATCATTATGAGCACAATTAGTACTTTGAATCACAATATAAAAGCTCCAATAATGTTCAATAATTTCTCATTAGCATTCAATATATCATCAACACCATAATTCAATTCATAAACATCATATAAACATAGTACACCATAATTTTGCGTGGAAACCCAATGCGGGAAAAAACCACATACTTCTTTTCTTATTTATCAAAGAGTACATTCATTGGAAGAACCAACTTCCTATTTCTCCAGCAAAAACTGGAAGGAGGCACCAACCCCCTATTTACAGGCTGCAACCTGAAGGAAGCTCCAACTCCCTAATTTATCGGATCCAACTAGAAGGAGGCTACAACCCCCTTTCCTTGCCCCATCCAACAACCCTGAAATATAAATGTAGACCAATATGTCACTACCTCCGTCACTGTAACTGATAACCTATTTCTGTTGTTGTTTCTGATACTTCTTTTGCTACTACTGATTTCAATATCTCATCAAGACTGCAACCAAACATACCTCATACCAATATCCACAAGAGAGTTCTCCAAATAAAATTCTTTTGAGTCACTAAGACATATATGTTCCTGATTTCTTCAGAATACACACCCTAACACACACATGAAGACATAACTTCAATATGTACCTAACCTGAGTTTTAGATCTCTGATCTTCAACAAATTTTCTTCACAGGTCCGCGACCCAAGTGGCTTGTTCACGGATGTCCGCGCTTTTCGCCACTACAACTCGCCGATGTTCGTGCTTTTGCTCTTGAAGCTCACAGATTTACTCAAGGAACCTAGATCTCTAAATTTTTCTCCATACACTCGACTCCTGAAAACTTCTTCCTTCATTGGACTTTGCAGACCTCCACTCACTGCCTTAGATTTTCCAATCTATATTCATAGAAGTGATATTCAATTAAATATTCTCCGTGTTTTAATGAGGATCTCATGAGGACAATGAAACTGACATGCACATGCAACTAACATGCAACTTGTTAACTTCTGTTTACAGTTACTTTAACATGCAACTAACATGCACATGCAATTGACATGCAACTTGTTAACTTCTGTTTACAGTTACTTTAACATGCAACTTGTTAGCTTCTATTTACAGTTACTTTAACATGCAAATTGTTAACTTCTATTTACAGTTAATTTAACATGCAACTAACATGCAACTTGTTAGGTTCTGTTTACAAATACTTTAACATGCAACTAATATGCAACTTGTTAACTTCTGTTTACAACTACTTTACTTTAACATGCAACTTGTTAACTTCTTGTTCAAGGGTTGACATCAATGACAAGCAATCTTTCGACAACTAATCTTTCAACAATAACTAGATGATTAAATGGAAAAACCATGGAGGAAAAATTGAATTCAAATGGGTACAAGTAGCTTATCCCATTGAAATACATATAATGACAATGCACATCATGATCTATGAGTTGAATACCAAACTAGAACTGTATTCTCTTTGATATAATTGAAAAACGTAAGCATGAATTTTATGGGTGTTATATAACGATATAGACATAATAAATTTCATGAAAATACCCATTAAATATTGTTGTGTGATGAAAGGGACTGAAAGGTCGAATGGCAGAGTGGAGAGAGGGATTTACATATACAAGACCAATATAATGCATTTATTAATGAACCCATGCTACAAAACCATATTCTCATTTACAACAATGAAGTTTACATATCGTTGCCAAAGAAGATGTCAATTTCTCTTGAGATCGAACCATAAGAACCATACTTTTATACGCTCAAAAATCCATTATGCCAATAGAAAAATTGGTTTGAGCTCACTTTCTATGTGAAGGTGGAGTCTTTACAATTCTATGCTAGCTCAAAAATACATGAACTTCAAACCCTAGAAATAAAATGCATTCACAAAACTTTTTTATCCATCACCTTAACCCATGCACCTCCATGCATTAATGATCATATCACTCAAGATTGCAACAAATACCAAAAACCATTAATGTGCACAACCATACCAAGTATGGGTAGCATATAAACATATATCAAATGATAAAATGTGTGCCAACTATCCATCGTTTCAAAACCTTATGTAAACTCTTGGTTTACATGCCAAGAATATTGTATAACATAACATGTATCATAACCCATATAAAATAACCATGCCATATTATTTGTGGAATGTATAAAAAATAAACCAAATGTTGAGAGGTGCGATATCCAGTTTTCCTTTTAAATATTGTAAGTGATTTTGACATTTATCACACAAGTTTTCATAATGTTTTGCAATAACTTCATACCAATCGTATGGTGAATGACACAACAATTTTTTCCATGATTCCATATCATTCACAAATTATGACCTAAGAATTGATACTCTTTTAAAACTCATTGGATAACCTTCCTAGTGGGACCTATGCTATACCTTGGCGATATGAAAATAAGATGAGGAAATTGGTCTTGCAACTCTTTGCAAGCGTTCATAAGGTTGAGACAAATTTTGGGTCAACACATGGCAACTCCATAGGGTAGTCTACTTTTAGTAGAGTAGAACTCATGATGTCTAGTTTCATAGCTATAATATTCTTTTTGGTCTTTTTAATTTTTTAATTGTGCATTTCTTTTAGATATGATGTTTAAAGGAAAAAATTTCAGATCAAAAGTTAAATGTATGCCAACAAAACACTCATAAGAATTCATAAGGGGAGCAAGGGAGAGAAGAGGGCTAGGAAGAACTTTGACACTAAAGTTTTAGCCATGTATTTTGAATTAGCTAATAATTACTCAATAAATAGCATTGCATATGCAAAAAGGAAAAATTATTTGACTTTGTTGTTTGCGTTCATCATACACTCAGATCAAATTAGTAATAGTTTTGCAGGAAAAATGAAAAACGATGAAACTTGAATGATCTAGATACTTGAAACATTATTCAAAATACATAAAAACTCAAGCAAAGTGAAAAAAAAAAATTAAAAAAATAGCACCAAATAACAACAAACAAACAAACGAAAAAACTGAAATATGTACATAAACACTCAAAATTTTCATTTTTATCTCTTTTTCTGGTTCAACATAGTGTTTTAGATGTGAACCATTTGTGGTGTATGAATATAAGCTGCCATCTTCATCTTTAAGAAGATAATAGTTGTTTTTGAGAACACATAGGGCCCTAACCACAACTTTTGAAATTTAGAATGTTTGCTTTTGTCTGCATGAGCATAATCTCATAGCAAGACTTTTTAACCAACTTTGAAAATAATAGTCTTTACCCTTTTATCAAAGTACTTCTTCACATATTTTTTCCTACGATTTAGATTATTCAAAGGAAAATTTCTTTGTTCTTTTAGAGATAAGAGGGCATGAACTCTTTGAGAAACATTAGTAGAATTTAACTCTTCCATTTGTAAGGCCAATCTCAAGGAAGTAATTTCAAGCTCAATTGGCATGAAAACCTCTTGTCCATAAACTAACTAAAAAATGGGTTATACCTATGTTGGTCTATGTGGTGGTTCAATATTCCCATAAGGAAAATGTTAACAAAGTATGCCACCACCAAGGCTTATCATCGATGATTTTCTTTAGAATTTTAATCAATTTTTTTTTTGTGGACTCAACATGTCCATTCCCTTGAGTATAGTAAGTTGAGGAAGTGAAGTGGTTCACTCTATATTTTCTACAAAATTGAGTTAAATTACCTGATATAAATGTTGGTCCATTATCAGAAATTAATTCGACAGGAAAACCAAATCTAGAAAAGATATTAGATTCCAAGAAAGAAACAACTTGTTTTGCCTTTGCTTTTGCCCAATTAGAGAAGTAGTTAGTAGTGATTAAGATTAATACATGACCTGCAGATGAATATGGATTAATAGGTCCGATAAAATCCAATCCCCACTTTTCAAAAGGAATTTCTAGTATCATTGGTTGCAAAGGCATGTCAAAAAATTTCTCTCTACCAGTTGCTCGTTGGCATTCATAACAAGATTGGACATATTTGTAAGAATGTCTGAAAATTGAAGGCTAGTAATAACAAATCCTTAGAATCTTATGAGCAATAGATTTTACAACAAAATGCCCACCAATGTGAATATTAGAATCTACTGATCGATGCGGTTTCTTTAAGATCATATGGGATGCTATATCATCAACACATCATACTAGTAGTCCATTAGCAGTCCTACGAAAGAGTGAAGTGTTTAAAATTAGATATTTAAAACTTCAAGATGAAGTTTCCTATGCTCATGATGTTCAATATTATCAGGACATTCTTCATGTTGTAAACAATAAATTACGTTTTCATACCAGGGATGTCCTTCCAAATAAATATTTTCATATTCAATTAAGAATAGTACATATAAAGCATCATCATTATTTCCAGAAGTACACCCTGGTTCAAAATACTGAGCTAGGTGTAGAGCTAAGTCACATCCCTTATTTATGTTAGAAGTAGTAATCATGAAATCATGTTCTTGTATTTTGGCAAGCCAATGTGCGAGTTTTCCAGATAGATGTGTTTGTGATAGTAAAAATTTGACTGTTGGTAAAGAGACTTTTACCTCAATGTTCTTACCAAGAATGAAATGACAATTTTTTTCAATATCTTTGACGAGAGAAAATACATGTTTTTCAATTAAAGAATATTTAAATTCATCGTTAGGTAAACTTTGGCTCATGTAAGCTATTGGATGTTCATTGTTAAGATCATCTTTCTGTAGAAGTATTGCAAAAAATGCTTCTTTAGTGGAATTAGTATATATGATGAAATCATTTGAAAAATTAGGATTTTCCAAGACAAGTGCATAAATAATTGTATTTTTAATATCTACAAAATCCTTTTCAGTAGTATCATTTCAGGAAAATGCTTGTCTTGTTTCAACAAATTATGAATTAATTTAACCATTCTAACAAAATCATATATGAATATTCTAACGAAATTGATCTTACCCATGAATGATTGAATTTATTTATTTGAAGTTGGAGTTGGGAGGTTTTGAATGGATATGACTCTCTCTAGATCGATACTGATGCCAGAGCTTGATACAATATTCCCAATTAGTTTTCCTGCAATGACACCAAAAATGGATTTTGTAGGATTTAATGACACACTGAATTTTCTGCAACAGAGAAAAACTTGTTTAAGATGATTGAAATGATCTTCTTAGATTCTAAAATATAGTTAGATCATCAAGATAAATTTGAATGATTTTACCGATAAGATCATCGAAATCTATCTGCATATCTCATCGAAAACTGGCACCTGCATTGGTTAGGCCAAAAGGCATATGTTTGTAAGCAAAGGTGACCCAACAGGTGGTGAAAGCAGTTTTGTACTTGTCAACTCTCTTGACGTGTATTTGATTGTATCATGAGAAACTGTCAAGGAGTGACATCATCTGGGATCCTGCCACTTGTTGTAAAATTAATTCCATATTAGGAAGTGGAAAATTTTCCTTGAAAATTTTAATTTGAATTTTCCACAATTCCTCTTGCATCTCGGCATTACTGAGCATGCTCCTTTCTCTCTCTAGGAGAGTCATATTCATGTGTTCGGCAACACCATTCTGCTGAGGAGTATAAACCGCGGTTTTATGTCTTTCAATCCGATCTTCCTTGCAATAGTTCTAAAATTCCACAGATGTGAACTCACCTCTATTATATGTCCTTAAACACTTGATTGACTTGTCAGTGCTCTTTTCAACCAAAGCTATGAATTTCTTAAAAGTATTAAATACATCATATTTTCTTTTAAGTATATAGACCCAAACCTTTCTAGAGTAATCATCTATAAATGTCAAAAAATATGATGATCCCCCAAAAAAAATTGTAGCGGATGGTCCCCAAACATATGAATGAATGTAATCAAGGATAACTTTTCTTATATGCCTTCCTATTTTAAAATTCTATCTACACTATTTTCCAAAAACAAAATACTTGTAGAAATTCAAATTCAGAAACTTCAAAATTGGAAATGACTTACGATTAACCAATACCTTAATCCATTTCTCGCTCATATGACCCAAATGCTGATGTCATAAACTAACAGAGTAATTTGCATCTTCAAATGCTACCACTTCTTGATTTACTTATGTCCTTCCTTCAAGACGATAAAGGTTCCCTATCCTCTTTCCCTTCATGATTACTAAGATGCCTTTGGACACCTTCAGTACTCCACCTTGATTTGTACACCTGTAACCAACAGAATCTAGAACTCCTAAAGATATCAAGTTCTTTCTAAGTTCAGGTACATGCCTTACATCTGTTAATGTTCTAACAAAACCATCATGCATTTTAATCCAAAGGCTACCAATTCCAACAATTTTACAAGAAAAATCATTTTCCATAAAAACAACACCATCATCAATAGATTGGTAAGTTGAGAACCAATTTCTATGAAGACACATGTGGTTGGATGCACCAGAATCTAATAACCAATGTTGATGTTGATGTGAAACATCACAAGTAGAAAATACCTCATCAACCATACCTGAACCAGAACCTGAACTTACTTAAGCTAAATTAGCTTCCTTTGCTTCTTTTGTGGAGTCCTCCTTGGATGAATTCTGTCTTTTCCAACAATCCTTCCCGAGATGCCCAAATTTTCCACAGAACCAACATTTCTTCTTACTCGTATTTCTTTTTGACTTATACCTTGATGTACCCCTCCGATCTTTCCCTCTTTCTATAGATCGACCTATGACAACCATTTCTTTTTTTGATGAGGTTTATTTACTGGATCTTTTCCTCATCTCCTCAAACAACAAAGCTCCCACAACAATGTCATAATCAATGGAATATGTTGAGCTAAACCACATAGTTGTGATCAGATGATCCCAAGACTAAGGAAACAAACATATTAGTGTACACTATAACCGCCTTGTCCTCATCTGTGTACGTTACGTCCATACCAGATAATTGACAAATCAGAGTATTGAAAACATTCAAGTGATCAACAATTTACATACCTCCTTTCATCCGTAAGTTGTACAACTGCCTCTTTAAGAAGATTCTTTTCTTCAAGGACTTTGTCATATACAAAATCTCCAGTCTGTTCCACAAACATGTTTTTGTCTCCTCTTCAACGATGTTAAACAACACTTCATCTACCAGACACAAATGAATGGTGCTAAGGGATCTTGCATCCAGATATTCCCAGTCCTTGTCTATCATGCTTTCTTGTTTCTTTGTCTTTCCAACCAACGCCTTTTGTAATCCTTGTTGCACAAGAAGATCCTGCATCTTGAGCTTCCATAGTGCAAATCTATTCTTGTCGTTGAATTTCTCCACCTCAAACTTAGAACTTTGCACTTTCTCCATCAATACACACCGCCAAAAAACTCCAAAACCAAGCTTACAATACTAAGTCTTTATATGGAGGAACCAATCTTAAGTTCAAGGTTGAACCCAAAAATAAAAAAAATTAATTTAAAATATTTAACCAAAAAAACCTTTTAAAAAATACATCCACCTCTTCATATAAAGATATCCACTTATATATAAAAAAGTTATTTTTAATAAAGTTTACCAAAGTGAATCTCATGCATATAAGACAAAATTCCAAACTCATACTTCTCGAGCTTTGTGCATATCAAACAAGAAAGGTCGATTTCATACCATCATACTCTTATAAGCATGCAAAAATCCACGAGTGTATCGCTCCTCCCTAAACGTATATGAAATTCTTGTCATAGCCGTGAGGGTGAAATGACCTCCCAAACACCTTCGAACCCGTCACAACCTTAAGGGTGCAATAACTCATGATATTTATTTCTCCTATGGTGAATCCAACCTTTATACTCTATCACTGAAAATTCCCACTCAACAGATATGTCCTCTTTCACCGAAATCGTCCTTGCATATCTTTCTCACTCAAGCTATGATACCACTTGTTGGGAAGTAGAATAAAAATAGAGCATAAAAAACCAGAGCATCTGCAAGTAAGATTAAACATGCATAAAACTGAGAACAACAATCACACAATTGACATAGTGATTTATGTGGAAACCCAATGTGGGAAAAAACGACAGGAAATGATATTGTATATTCTTATTATTCAATGCATAATTACAATACCCAATCTCAGGCATAGAACCATCCTCTCCTCACACACACTCTTCTCTCTACACACATTTCACACTAACCTCTATCGGTATGCTCATATATATAAAATCTATCACTCGGTTACACAAACTGATCATGAATAGATCACATAGTTACACGAATAGTTCATAAATAGATTACACAATTTACACAATCTGTTTACAATGAGTGCATGTATGCACATTCCAAATATAACTGATATGCATGTGCATGTGAGCGCATGAGGAAATTCGTTGGCATGTTTCCAGCAATATAGAGGAAGTAGTGTAGTATCCCCAAATAATTCATTGAGAACCTCAATCATGCAAGGCATATTGCATAATAGCAATGGACGCCTATGAGTTATATATTATTAGTTAGTGATATACATACAGGACTATGAACAAGATAGAGTTATTTTGTCGCAGAATGTAGAGGTTGGGATTTGAATGGTAGTGGGAGATTCCATTGGACAGTAAGAAGGAATATGCCTTGGAATACTAGGAATAAGGAGCATGTTTGAAGCCATACAACGATTCCTGAATCTACACACCATATTAGAGACTTGAGAGAACCCTGATGGTTGCTCCATGTAAAACTTCTCTTTAATATTCTCGTGAAGAAATGTGATCTTCACGTCCATTTGATGAAATGTCCAACATTGAGCTGAAACAATAGTGAGCACAAATCAAATTGTGTCCATATTTACAACAATTGAAAATGTCTCATTGTAGCCAATTCTAGGTACATGTGAGAAGTCCTTTTCCACTAGTTGAACCTCATGCTTGTTCACTAGATCATCCAGTGCAAATTTTTTCTGATAAATCCATTTGTATCGAACAAGTTTTCTACTTCATATTGGTGTAATATATTGTACCTTTTTGGTATAGTGAACTTCTAAATCAACTAAAAGAAATAAAAATGGACTAGACTAGAATTGTACAAAATATTACACCAACATTAAGTAGTTTTAATTTTTAACATATCGGGGAGTGGTAACTGGCTTAAACTACTCAACAACATTTTGATGATAAATTTTTCATAAGATATCAAATTGGAGTGATTCAAAATCCATCTTGAAGTATAATTCTAGGGATATATTAAGTAGCAATAGGTTTTTTATATTCATTGAATTGATATGCCAAAACTGCTAAGAAACAACTTGCATGATACAGTTGTCTGGAATTTCCAATGTGTACCAACAATTATGTTTGTATGCATAAAAATTTCTGTCAAAATGAAATGATTGTATTGGAATATGAAAGTATATTCATATGTCTATGTCCAGCATAAACAATTTTTTAAAATACTTTGAATTGGTATGCCAAATATGTTGATGAAAAATCTGCATGACAACATTGTTTACAATTTCTAGCTTAGACCAATAGTTAATTTTTTGGGTGCCTATTTGATTTTATATTGACATGGTTCTCGTGGGATATGAAAGTGCATTCATATACCTATTTCCACTACAAAAAAAATTTAAAAATATTTTGAATTGATATGTCAAATATGATAAAAAAACAATTAGGATGTAGAATTTTAAGAATGCATATTTTTGGACAAGTTGTCACTATTTTGGACATAATATTTTCATACAATATCTAAATGAAGTGATTAAAATTTTGTTGGAAACTAGAATTTGAGTACCATATTCACTAGAAACATTTTTTGAAAATGTTTCTGTTTAACCCCTCAAAAGGAAATTGTCCCAACAATGTTTTTAGCAATTTCATCAATTCAAAATGATGTAGTTTTGGGCTTAATTTTCTATGAAAGTGTTGAGGATGTGGTTTTTAGGAAGGATAGAGAGTTTCAATATGATGCTAATTTTATCTTTGTAGGCATTAGGTATAAATTCCTTAACCCCTCAACAAAAGGGTTTATTTAATGATGTTTTACCAATGCAACCTAATATGACCTAAAAATTTGACATAGATAAAAATGCATTGTCTAACCCATTGTGAAGAATATATTACAACCTTTAATACTTGTTTCTAAAATCATTTAGCATAATATTCCATAGATTTTTTACAGAATTCAAATCTAGGCTAAGTCATTTTTCTTAGGTTGAATGTGTAAGAGGTGATTTTCTATAGTAGGTTAGAGTTGTCACATGCTATAGAACTCACTTATTGGTACCATATAACTTTTTATTGGAATTG
>JZKD02S1814935.1:510464-521300 GCA_000966675.3 Picea glauca
TTTTTGTTTTTTAAATTTCAATTCTGTTTGTTTTCTTATTTATTTTAGTTTTTAATTGATAAAAAAAAATGAAATATATTTTTTTGCTAAATATTTACAAATAGTGTTATTTAACTGCAATTATTTTCTATGTACTGAAGTAAGGTAAAAAAAGTGTATTAAAATTTTTATTTTCTATTATATTTAAAATGTATGGAACCATAACTTAATTAAGGACAAATAATTATATGAAAAATCTTAATTTCAAAAAAATAAATGGTGTACAACATTTTTAACATTGGATGAAGCATGGAAATATGATTAAAAACACGATTGAATAAAAATAAAAATAAAATAGAAAAATTTGAAAATAGATGAAAAAACATAGTTGAGAAAAAAGAAAAAAAATTAAAAATTGAACAATTTGAAAATAAATGAAAAACGAGCATTTAAAAAAACAAAGTGGAAACCTTATGTATCAGAAAATTAAAATATCAAAAAACCACCTAAAAATGGGGGGGGGGGTGCTACCGGTAGCACCATTTTTAAAAACAGGGTAAAAAACTTGACCCCCCCAAAAATGAGAACTTTGTAGAGTTCTCGTTAAGTTGGCAACTATGTTATGATCATATGCGCAAAACCATGGGCTTATTGTCTAAGCGATGTTCCCAGTGCCGCCTCTTCTTTCGCTCTTTGTTTCTTTATTCCATACGACCGCAGGTGGTGACCAGGCGCTAGGCCAAGCGAGTGCTTGATCACTCATCAAAATCAACGGTCATGTTTTAATCTCTCGATGAGATGAACGATTGTCGATACTTCGGGACTTTGTCCTTCGCAACTTCCAGCCTCTATAATCTTTCAAATCTCTCGAAGAATATTTCTCTGAAGTAGATCATATGGTTGATATATTATTTTCACGATGAATGATTCTCGTTCACTTTAGAACTTCGGTTATTCATGGCTCCTAAACTCTGGAGTAACAATTCCTTTGAAGCGATTACCTATTAAATAAGTCATACAATAGTTGTGAACGTTTGATGTCAGTTAACACCTCCACTTACGCTATCCTTCCACTGTACTTGATCAATGATTGAGAACCCTCTCAGAGAAGATCAACGATCAGGGATGATTGCGAGATTCTCAACTAGAGCGACGTTTAAAACTATCGTCGAGTTCCGCAATGGAAACTGCTAGTTGGTAGTGGAACTGATGCCAACCGTAGATCTATTGGATGGTGACAATCGACGGTCGGTTTGGATTACGGAACCATAACTTGCGTGTGGTTTAGCCCGTCGCCCAAATTCCGCAATTGAAGTTGTGCGATTGTTGGTGGATCAACCACAGTCATCGATCTTTGAATCGATGAGATCTGACGGTCTAGACTAATTGCGGGATTGGAAATAACACATTGTTTAATTTTCCCTTTGTTATCCGCAATCAATCCCTTCCATTGATCTGACGCTTGCATATCAAACGGTCATGACTTGATATGATCATTGACTGGTCCTCCAATGGTCCTTCTCTTGTAATCTGATGGTCTAGACTAATTGCGAGATTGGAAATAACGCGTTGTTTAATTCTCCCTTCACGCTCTGCAATCAATCCCTGCCCTTGATCTGGCGCTTGCGTATCCAACGGTCACGACTTGATCTGATCGTTCACCAGTCCTCCAACGTTCCTTCTTTTGTAATCTGACGGTCGAGATATAATTCTTCCAAAATCTGACTTCCCCTCAATCTGAAGGTTTCTGATTTGTCTGAGATCTATATCAACAGACAGGATTATTTGCATGCTACCTATCTTGATCTTTAGAGTGAATTCCTATGCACCTCACGTTATGTCTTCTACGCGACTACTCCTTAAAACTGTCTCAATGAACATGATTCTTCCTTGAATCCTTTGGATTTTTCCTGTGAAGATTTCTATCCCGATGACATTTCTACAATGCCCTCTTCCTTATGAGCTTTGATTCTCTGCATATTATTTGACATTCTCATTCTCTTCTAACTGTTATACTGTTGACATCAATGATAACTCATGAATGATAATTCACCATAATAGCTTATCATCACATCACAATGACATCGACTATTGACATCAATGACAACATATCAATGACAAGATTGTTAGAATATAATGGATGTGCTCATTTTACCATCGACAATATCACTATTGTCACCCAACCATAGGTCGAAGCCACCCTCCGAGCACCTTAACCTTGACAGAGAATCATTCTGGAAGCAAACCCTAGGCTAGATAGCTAAAAAAAGGGTAGCACACCTTTATCCAAGGTTAGTGCACCAAACAAGAGCTTATCAGATAGTCCAAACCATAACCAAGACATAGTCCAAGCCAAAACCAAAATCTGCTAGCTGCAGCAGCTGCAACGGAAGCTCTCTTCCAAACTTCCACACAAACTGGACAACTGCAGTGCGCACAAGTATTGCTCTGCAATTCTGAGAATGCCTGCTAGAATGAAGACTGGCCTCCTGTATTTATACTAATTCTGGCTAACTTTCTGGGCCAACTTCTCATTCTGGGTACCTATTTACTTAGTATATAATATTTCTTCTGGCTGACTTCTTCTCTTGGAGACTAATAACCTAATATAAATTATCCTCTTGAGCCGACTTGTCTTCTAGGGTTATTATCCAACTCATTAGGGTTTCTTCTTGCTTCCCGAAATATTCTATTCTCATCAGGTTTACACATGGAGGTAAATACCTCCCATAGCTACCACAATATAACCACTCCCTCCTAGCTAGGGAGATATTAAAGACAATGGTCTTGAGCACAAACATACCATTGAATCAATAGAATTATCATAGTCATACATACTATCTCAAGATTAGATCATGAGCACCATCATCACTATCAATATCATCAACTGCATCATCTCTCGAAACCATACTCCATCTGAGTAATTATACATGATGTTGGATAAGTCAGTCACACCACAAAGTGACACAAGAGCCATTCTTATAATCCGGACATATGTCTTAGAAGAATAAATGTTCTGAACCATTTTCCGTCTGGGAAATCTCTGTCCATTGATCATCCATCTACCTGATAATCATTTCAACACTGTTGATAGTATTCAAGGAAATTAGAACAATATCATTCAATAGAACACAACTGTGTCTATCCATAGTAGTACACAACTAAAATCTAGTGGTACACTACCACACCAAGTAGCACACAGGTACTTGATTAGTGGCGTATAGTTACAAACAGTGGAACACATCCACCACAATAGTATACATCTAATTTTTAGAGACATACAGTCTTCATAAAAATCATTTGATATCAACCTGCACAGGAACAATGTTATGATATAAACTGAATCATCTAGGCCATTCTTCCACTCACATCTGTGCGATCTTGGAAGAGCATCTGCCCTCAGAAGGTCAAACATCAATGATGAGCTATCTGGACTATTCTTCTCAAGCAAGAAAGAATAATTGTCCTGATTTATGAGCCTAGACCATTCCCCACCTTGGGCCATTCCTCCAACACTAAACAAAGTGCAACCTGGAGAGAATGAGTATGACCTAAGGAATGTCTGTCCCTTATTGTTGAACCTGGACCATTCCCCACCCTGGGCCATTCCTCCAGCACTAAACAAAGTGCAACCTAGAGAGAATGAATCCGCCCTAAGGAATGAATCTCCGGACCATTTCCTAAGGAAATGAATGTCCTACACCAACCTCCAAAAAGGACCATTCCCCATGTTAACCACAATGGGAAATCGATGTCCGGCGAGGCGGGCCAGTCTTCTTGAGTAACCCTCAAGAAGAGAGACTTCCCTAGACTATTCCCCATGTTAACCACAATGGGAAATCACTGTCTATGGTACATCAACAATCCATCGAACCATTTTCATTACGAAAATGACCATTCGATCTGGACCATTTTTCGAACTGGAAAATACCTGTCCATCAGAAATCTCGAACCACTTCCCGAACTGGAAAGGAACTTCTCATCCTGGACCATTTTTCGAACCGAAAAAATGACTGTCCATAAATCAATAACACATCAGTGATCCCTCCCAACCTGGGAGTCATCTCTTCCTTTTTCAATAAGGAAGTCGTCTCCACGAGCTCCAGCTTGAGTACGCAAACTCTTTCATCTTGGACAGAAGCTTTACCAAAATGTCTGCTTATTTTCTCATCTGTGGAGATATATATAGGATAACCACTTTTTCCTTTCTGGACTTCATCACGGAGAATGTAATGCTTGATCTCAAATGTACTTCGGTCTTTCTAGAACACTGGTTTTCTCTGAAGGCTTCATATAGATCTAATCAATAAAGTATATCATTGTTGGATTCATCTTTGGTTCCTGCTAGCTCACAACATATCCAAGTGTCAAACTGGAACATATCCAAGTGGTACTTCTTCTGTTGTCCTGAGAGTTTGTCATGGATTAGCTATCCATCATCCTGAGCTTCTGAGTAACCATTCTGATACAATATCTTTGTTATATAAAGTCTTCACCACGCTTCTGTTGTGCATCGGAGGTTCTCCACCAAGTTGTCTTCTTCCATCTGCATACAAGGGTTTCTTTCTGGTATTTCTCAAATCCTTGAGGTTTCTCTTCATACGCTCTTTGTTCAATTGCTCTCAAGAACAGTCTTTCCATTCATCTGATGTAAAACTCCAACCCATGGATATTGTGGATGATATAATGACTCATGTAGAGGTATGTTTGGTTTATTGGAACAAGTAATCATCATAGTCTTCTCCCTCCATCTGGGAGAACCTATAGTTTTGGATCTCGCAATGCTTACATTCATAAGTCTTCCATACACTATTCTTCATCACAACCTTCATTTCCTCTGGTTGATTTCTTTTAGTGAGTTCATATCAGGCTGGTAGTCTTGTGATTCTTGATACAATGACTGGTTGTTTTGGCTTCTCTTTCTTTCTTGGAATCTTCATGTTCTTCCTCGTGTTTTTCTTTAGCTCTTGGGTCCATGGAATTTCTTAGATTCCATGCTCTAAAGATTCCAACTTCTTTCTTTCATCGTAGGATCATGGATGTGGATGGACAACCAGGGATACTTTAAGGTTTCTTTTCGAAGAAGACTTCTTCTAAATTCAAACTGAACACGTACTACTTTTCATAGCTGCTACCATGGATATATGCTTCATCATATTCAATGGATCATAGGATTAACTCCCTCCTAATCCTTGCTTCATGTATGAGTGCATGTTTTTCTATTGGAAGTATATAATCGGCTCCCTCCATCTAACATAATCCATGCTTCCGTCTGCATCCTTATTTCCTTCTGCAAGGTGTCATAAGTCTTTCTCCAATTTCTTCTTGATTGTTGGCTTCTTTCTGTCTTTAATTCTTCTCGGTTACTTCAGGATTGATTCTGATTTCAGCTTATCTTGTAGTTGTTACTTATGTAATAACTTCCACATGAATTGCTTGATGTACTTCATCCTTTCATGTGTATTGTCGGACTTGTAGTCATAATGATAGCAATCCTTATCTTGTTGTTCTTCCATAGGTATAGTTTCTCTTGGAATATATTATCTTCTAAGAGATAGATATACAAGATATGTACAGAGACTATGCAAAAAAGATATGTACAAGAACTATGAAGAATATTGTTACCTTGTCTTAGAAGAAGAAGTTTTTTTTATCCTGCTTGGTCTTCTTTGTAGGTTCCTTTTCTTCCAGAACTGATGCTTCGTGTGTCCCCTTACTTTTCTTTAGCTCGGGACAATGATTCTTGTAGTGACCATACTTTCAACAGTTGAAGCATTATATTTCTGACATGTCTGTCTCTTGATTTGGCTTCTTCCTTGAAGCAAACTTCCTTTTGTTCCTGAAATTCTTGAATCTTGTCGTGAAGCCTTGATCATCGTACTTCTTTTGGGGTTTCTCTTTTGAATTGATCCTTGATTCTTTTTGAGAACAGCAAGTCCAAAGTTCTTCAAATGTAGGATACTCCTTCCTTGTTTTCATTCTTGTGGAAAATGCATCCCATGTCTTGGGAAGACCATTGAGTACTATGTTTACCAGTTCCTTCTCTGAGATAATCTCTTCAATAGATTGTAGTTGATATCTTAACTGAGAGATCCTCACAAAGTATGATGTTATGCTATCATCATCATTCATCTTCATATCACATAGCTCATTCTTCAGACTCATTACTTGTCCAATGTTTCTGACTAAGAAGAGGTTTGTTAGGGAATCATACATCTTCTTAGATGAGTCAAGATGGGAGATGTAGGGTATTAAGTGGTATTTTATAGAAACCACTATGATACTCATGGCATTGATGTCACCGTCTTTGAACTTTTCCATAACTGCAACGTTCTGCGGTTCTTTCTCTTTTCCTTCTTGAAACTCTGGTTTCACGATCTTTCCTTTCACAATATCTAGCACTTTATTCTTGGCCATGATGAGGTCAATCCTTGTCTTCCATGCTCTGAAGTTAGAAGCTCCATCTAACTTGTTTTCTGACTTCATGGAGTAGGTCATGGCTTCTTTGACTTGGTCAACCCTAGATTTGACCAAAAACTCAAACTTGACGTCTTGGCTTGCTAAGAGTATCAGGAGATGTGCTAGGCTAGGGCGCACTGGTCTATCCATAAATTAGGTTAATTCCTTCACTTAAGGTTCCTCAACGAGAGGGTTAGGGTTTTTGCAACTACACCTGCTAGTAACCCTAGCGACAGTGCTTTGGTGACTGCTCCTGCTAGAAACCCTAGCAACAGTTCTTCAACGAGCTTAATATCCTTATGGCTATGCTCCCTTCTAGCGGTTAGATTGAATGAAGGAGGTGTGGGCCCATAACCTATTAGAATATAATGGATGTGCTCATTTTACCATCGACAATATCACTATTGTCACCCAACCATAGGCCGAAGCCACCCTTTGAGCACCTTAACCTTGACAGAGAATCATTCTGGAAGCAAACCCTAGGCTAGATAGCCAAACAAAGGGTAACACACCTTTCTCCAAGGATAGCACACCAAACAAGAGCTGATCAGATAGTCTAAACCATAACCAAGAGATAGTCCAAGCCAAAACTGAAATCTGCTAACTGCAACAGCTGCAACGACAACTCTCCTCCAAACTTGCGCACAAAATGGACAATTAAAGTGCGCACAAGTGTTGCTTTGCAATTTTGAGAATGCCTGCCAGAATGAAGACTGGCCTCCTGTATTTATACTAATTATGGCTAACTACCTGTGTAATGTCCCCAAGGTCGAGCCTTGTTGTAAATCATGTTTATGAAGTATAACGCTTACATTATGAATTATAAGTATGTTTATAGGCTGGTGAGCCAAGTTTATATAAGCTGGTAGGCTTATGTGATTATTAGGCCAGGGAGCCTAAGTGATGAAGGCCAAGAGCCTGCTTCTGTATATGTAATCATGTAGAACATTAAAAAAAATATAAACACCGCTACGTGCAGACCGACCATGATGAATGAGTGATGGGGGACTAAGCTTCCACGGAGTGGGCAAGGGATTAGAGGTTGGAAGGTGGGAAGAGGGGCTAAGTGTTGAGCCTAGGGGCTAATATTAGGGGCTTAAGTCCTTGGGAATAATATTTTAATATTATTCCAAAAACTATGTTGAATGTGATGTTTTATCCTAAGTTCTTGTGAAGGATGAGGGACTGCCAAATGGGAAGGAACGCTTGTTGATGAAGCACATGCAGATTCATGGGTGACAAGTGTCAACCCAAGCGCATGCAGATAAAACAATTGAGCTTGGCCGTGTTGGAGGTTCCTCTCGCATTTTCCATCGACTGTTTCGTGGGAGCTCGCGACTGTTGCGTCTGAGCTCGTGACCATCCACAATTGACCTCTGTCTGGGGTTTTTTTCTCAGGTCCCTTGCTTGAATAGTTGAGCCTGTGTGTGGGATCTCTGTCCCGAAACCATAGCCGTGAGACTATGCTGTAATTGCAGTTAAAGCTACTGAATTGAGCTGTGATGAGAGTTCTTCTCCCATTCCACCATCAACTATCTGTATGTGAGTCCCGTCTGACCTTTGCAGAAAGACCCTCGTACAATTCTAAAACTGAAGGAGGCTTGTTTCTGTGTTTGCTTCTGGGAAAGCTGGTACACTCCCCTCTGTTCTGAACCGTCGAGTCTGAGTCGACCCCTGCGTGGATTTTTTGTCACGCGTCCGTGAGTCTGTTCCGTGTTGCTGGATTGAGAAAACTGAAGTGTTCAGTGCTTATTGAGCCTGGTTATGCTATTGCGCCTGTCATTTTCTACCCTGGGGTGTTCCTGTTTGGATTCCCATTGATTGTGGTGGTCATGCAGTGATTGACCCTATGTGGCTTGTTGGCCAGTATATACAACACTCTCTCTAGGTGAGAGAGGTGGTTGAGGTCGAAATGACAGGTTGCTTGGTCTGTGAGCGACTTTTTTTAGGTGAGAGAGTGCACGGAGGAAGGAGAGAGCTCCTGGAAGGAACCCTGTAGTTGCCACAGAGCTTGGAGATTTTCGATCCGGTCTGTTGCTGAAACCCAAGGCAAGGGAGGTTAGCAGCCGAAAGACTATCTAGGTGACAGAGAAGGTGTATACTCTTGGGGTGGAACAGACATGTGGGGAAGGAGAGTCTATGGGCAGTGGGCATAAGTGGTTCCTGGGAGAGAATCCTTCCTTGTGACTGTGTGTTTTCCCTGTAACCTCAACCTAGCCTATGATTCCTTGTCTTGGGGTGGAGCTTAGTCCCCAGCTTGGGGGTGACCCACTGCTGAGCTTGATGAGCAGTTTGGTCTAAGGCTGGGAGGATTGTGGAAGGCTTGCACGTGGTTGGTGGAATTACCACGGCTTCAAATATAAGTTCCATATTATGCTTTAATCATGTTTTGCATGCATGTGTTTCTTATGTTTATCATGTATTCCGCTGTGTATATGAATTAATGTTAATTCCATGGATTATTTATGTTAGTAATAATTCTTATGCTTACTCTGAGATTAAATGTGTTTCTTTGATTAAACGCATGTTGTTTTTATAAGGCTTATATGAATTGTTTTCCGCAAGGTAGCGCCTACCTGGCCCTGGAAGGGGATGAAGAGCGCTATAGTTTGGTAATAGAAAGACTGTTACAGTTGGTATCAAAAGTGATAAAGCTATGCAAAAAGGTGAGCTACAATTTGGTATCAGAGTGATTAAGCCTTGGCACAGAAAAGTGTGCTACAATTTGGTATCAGAGCCAAGGTTTCGACGCTGAGCCTAGATGGGCCAGTTGAGTGGTCTTTGGACCGAGGTTGTGAGGAGAAATTGTGTCTGTAGGACCAATTTTGGACCCTGGATTGCTCCGGAGTGTCAAGGAGTTACTTGACGGTGCTTACGAGCTCATGAGGTATAGCGGTGTTATGAAACCGCAACCAGTGTGGTATAAGGCCACAGGGAGAGAAGACTCCACACCAATAGTGTTGGAACCTTAGGATCTGTTTGGAAGGGAAGGAGAACCCTTGTGACCGTTAGATCTGGAGAATGTGCACAAGGCTTAAAGCCCTTTGGAGTTTAACAGGAGTGTGAAAATCACGATACGCGAAATCTCGAATTAGTCAGGACCGTCCATCAAAAAGAACGCGTGGAGAGCGATCAACCTTTCGCTGACTCGTAACTTGAAATGGTCAAAGGGTGAGTTCGTGAGAATTCACGAAATGTGAATTCATGATTGGATCATAACCGTTGATCTAAGAGAGATCTGGATCGTTAATTGTCCAGGAAGAAATCGACGTTTTGGGAGATGGGAAGTGAGGAGAGGTGAACACCTCCAAAACCCGAAACCCCAAAATCCTGAAACAATCTACACCGTAGATCGTGGGGAGAAGAACTTGATCGTTGGATCAAGTAGTTTAGTAGATAGTGATTTCAGGATTTCGGCAAATGGAAGTTCGAGATGTGTGGATGCATGAACTTCCAATGCCCGAAACCTCGAAACGTCGAAAGGATCTGCGCCGTAGATCTGAGAAAGATCTGACCGTTGGATTTTACTTGGAATGGACGTGGACACATGGATGTGTACCACATGCTAGTGGGTCGAGAATAAAAGTGAGAGTGGTGGGACCTGATGACGTTGTTAAAAGCGATGTGGACCCTTCTGAATGTGCCACGTGCCACTGTGGTTGTGGGTGACAATTGTGCTATGTGGGCCCGGAGGGTAAAGTAAATTGGAATTTCGGAAGTCGGGGGTTGGAAAGGAAAGCAAGTCTGAAAGCCTCGTGGACTGAAACCCCGAAACCTGAAGTCCCAAAGTCCCAAAATCTCCGAAGACGGAAGAATCGTAGTGGATTTTAAGGACGACAGCTGTGTTGTGGGCCCGAAGAGTAAGGAAACCGAATTTTTGATATTTAGGAATTGGAATGACAAAAGGTTGGGAGTCACTGCATCATGAACTCCCGGGTATCGAAGACCCGAAACCTAAAGTCCTGAAGTCCCAAAAAGTACAGAGCCGAGGAGAGCTCAGAAAATTCATGAAATTGATACATTTTCATAAATTGGATTGTTTATGAATGATGAAGGAATTGTCAAGAAACAAAGGCTTGACAAATTCTAGTTGTCTGCGCATTGTATTGCAGAAGGTTGACGAGTGCCAGAACTGTTTTGAATTGCCACAAAGTGCAAAGAAATGGAAGAGACACATAATGCTTCCATTTCAGAAAACAAAGCTCAGAAGAGATAGCGTAGAGCTTTTGTAAGTAGAGTGTGCATATCAAGCGCAAGGAGTGCTTATAGAGGGAACTTGTTTTAAGTTCGAAATATTCCAGAAGACGAGCGTAGAGGGTGCTAGATGGGCACCAGAAAGTATTTCAGGAAACACAGAAGGGTCGAGTCCCTTTGAGACTGAGTCAGTTAAAATCTCAG
>JZKD02S1814935.1:549638-569207 GCA_000966675.3 Picea glauca
AAAACATCTCAAATCTTCTTTATTCATAAAATAGAGAAACCTGCTACAATGAAGATGCCGATCTGGAATGCTCAACAGATGGCCAAGAAGATAGATAATAGATAAGAGCTGCTACTGAAGTATTTGACCCACGTGAGTTGATCAAGGAGGTCGTCGATTCGAGGAATCAGGTACCGGTTTCTGACTGTGATTTTATTCAGAGCCCGGTAATCAATGCAGAGTCACCAGGTTCCATCTTTCTTCTCTACCAGCACGATTGGGCTCCCACAAGGTGATGATATGGGACGAATGTGCCCCTTGTGGAACAGTTCTTGGATCTGTCACTTGATCTCCTCATTCTCTAACAGAGAGTGACGATAGAATGACCCATTGGAAAGCGGTGCGCCAGGGGTCAGATCGATGGGGTTCTTGACCTGACAGTGCAGAGGTACCCCGGTAGGTGAGGAGAAGATATGTGAGTATTCTTCCACAACCTTATCTACTTTCTTATGTTGTGTGGAGAGGTCGGCCGCAAAGACCCTGGATGTGGTTGTGATCTTTCACTTATTCTGAGAGCGAATCATGAAGAAGACAAACCTCCCTGTCTGAGAGATGACCTTCCTGCATTGCTTAGCAGAGATCAAGGAAATAACACTAGGTGGGACTGCCTCGGGTATCCTGTACAATTTCCTGTTCAAAGTAATAATAACACTACGAGGCCTAGACTCATATACAACATGATGTTTCCATAAATAAGGTTGGCCCAAAACAGCATCACAAACTTCAAGAGGAGAAACATCACACAATACCTCGTCTTTGAAGGGCTTGATGTCGTACGACAATCGACACTGTCGACTGACGCTGAGATTGCTTCCTTGGCGGAGCCATCCAATGGTGTAGGGTTATGGGTGCGGTGTTGTTCTGGCTACCTCTATCCACAATGAAGTGCAACGGGGTGTCTTTTACCCACATCTGTGAATGGAAGAGGCGTTCTTCTTATGGCTCATCTGGTTCACCAGGCTGGAGCTTGGTGGTAGCAATGGTGGCACTGGGTTCCGCATCAATGATCCATCTTTCCATTTCTGGTTCTAGCTCAGATTCTAAACCCACATCTGATTCAAAGGCTTTCACTTTGTCCACCAGTGACTTCTTTGAGCGGCAGTCAACACTGTTATGCCAAGGGCTCTTATGGAAGTTGCACCACTTCCTGATATCTTTCTTTTTCTTTTCAGTGTCCTTCTTTTCTTGCGTCTTGAACTGGTTGTCCTGATACTGTCCATCTTTTCTCTGTCCTTTCCTAGCTTTTGTTGTGAGGGGTTCCCAGGCCCAAATTTTCGTGTCTTTTGTTTGAGCTTCTGCTCAATTTTGACGGCATATCGGTAGGTCGTGCCAAAGGATGAGATGTCGAAAAATTCCATTTCGGTCTGGATGTATCTATGCACAATGTCGTGATACTTGAGCACCAGATGTCGCTCTGAATCTTTGATACCCATCTTGGTGCGCAAGGTATGAAAGATATTCGTGAAATTTGGCACTGCTTGGTCTCTTTCTTGCCGCAGTGTGGTCCATTTGGTATACAATTTTCATTCTCTCAACAACATACCAATAGTGTTTCCAAAATTCTATTATGTTTTGGAAATATCTGATAATAACCATATCATATGCTAGATCAATAGCATTAAGTATCATCTTTAACACCTTATAATAATGTCGATGCATTCTTCAACACCTTGAACACCTTATAATAATGCCGAAGCATTTTCTTTAGGGATGGCTTTTGCCCAGAACTCGTTGTCCAAACCACTAATTTTGGAAAGATGTTTCCATCTTTGTCATTTCAAATCGGCCGTAAATGTATTTTTTATTGTATTTTAGGATGGCGGATATACAATGCGTCGCCCTCAACAAAGAAAGGTTGGTTGAGTAGCGCCATGTTTCTGTATCTTCCGCGTCAAACAACTGGGTTGAACGAACACTCCAGGTAAGCAACACTTGGCATCCCTCATGTAACACTCTTTCACCTTAAGGTCTATCGCTCTGATACCAATTGTAACGCTCTTTTTCTGTTACCAGGGCTTTTATCGCTGTCAGATACCAATCTGTAACACACCTTTTACATAGTTCATACATGCATTATATAATCCACATGCATTTAAGCAAAGAAATACATTTAAGCTCAGAGTAAACATATTATTTACTACTATATAAACAATCAATAGCATTAACATTAAATTGATATGCACAACAGAATACATGATAGTTATAATTAAAAAGAGATGCAGAATCATGAATAAAGCATCATCTGATACTTATCTTTGAAAACCTTGGTGATTCCACCAACCACGTGCATGCCTTCCATGAGCCTCCCAGCCTTTGACCACACTGCTCATCAACTCAGCAGTGGGTCACCCCCGAGCTAGGACTAAGCTCCACCCCAAGGCAAGGAATCCTAGGCTAGGCTGAGGTTACAGGGAAAACAACATAGAAAGACTGGAAGGATTCTTCCGAGGATTCCATCTTACGCCCATTACTTCCAGACTCTCATTCCCCACATGCATGTTTCGCCTGGGAGTATACAAATTCACAAGCACAGTCCATCGGTGCTACACCTCCCTCTCTGGGTCTCGGCAACAGGCCGGATCAGGAAGTCTTAGAGCCCGAAGCTGGTGTTGGACACTATCTGGAAGAAACCACTTCCCAGTAAACTCTCTCTCACCTGGAGAGAGTTTTTCACAGGCATGACAACCTGCCTCTTCCAACAATAGTCACCTCCCTCACCTGGAGAAAGGTCATACACAGGCTCAATCACAACTTGCACTGGCTAGCAAGCCACGTGCAGTCCAGATCTGCATGGCCACCACAGCCAACCGAGAATACAAACACGGTCTTCCCAAACAGGCTCAGCAATGACGACAAGGTCTCATGGTGATGGTTTTCGGGATTGCGTGACAAGCAATTCCCGCAGGGATCGACACAGACTCCATGGCTCAGAACGAAGATGGTGAACCTGACTTTTCAGAAACGAACACAGGCTTCTCGTCTCTCAGAACAGAGGGTGTACACGGATTTTCAGAAACAAACACAGGCTTTTCCGGCTCTCGAGAACACACGAGGTATTCATGCAGAGGTCGGGTTGGTTGTACTGTTCACAGCTCCGTACACGCTCAGGCAGTCGGGTGGAAGGGAGGAGGGACCCTTCTCACGGCTCATCTCAGTCATTTTATTTTCATGCACCAGGGTTGACACTTGTCACCCATGGAACTGCATGTGTCCCCTTTGTACGTTTTCCCCTTGCCAGGAACTTAGGATAAAAAAAACATAAAATGCACATGTTCTTTGGAATAATATTTTAATTTTATTCCCAAGGCTTAAGCCCCTAGGCTTAGCCCCCTTTCCCACCTTCCAGCCCCTAATTCCTTGCCCACTCTGTGGAATCTCAGTCCCCCATTACTCATTCATCGTGGTTGGTCTGCACGCTGTGGTGTTTATATTTTATTAATGTGCTACATACATACAAGTACAAAATCAGGCCCTTGGCCTCCAACCCTTAGGCTCTTTGGCCTAACAATTGCATAAGCCCACCGGCTTATACAAACTTGGCTCACCAGCCTATAACACATATTTACAATTCATTTCATACATCAGATTTACAAAGGGCTCGGTCTTGGGGACACTACAATCCCCCTCCCCTTAATTCTGCACTGTCCTCAGTGCAACCTTACACTGTCTCTGCAAGCTTTTCAAAATTTTCAAAAAGATACGGGTACTCTACCCGCATAATCTCTTCATGCTCCCATGTCGCGTCCTTAGGACCGTACCAGGTCCACTGGACCTTTACAAGCTCTATAGCTCGATTCCAGAGCTGTTTTCTTTTCCTGTCCAATATGTGCACAGGATGCACTTGCAGGACA
The DNA here is from genome assembly GCA_000966675.3 of Picea glauca. NCBI lineage: Eukaryota > Viridiplantae > Streptophyta > Pinopsida > Pinales > Pinaceae > Picea > Picea glauca. The sequence continues at coordinate 553,529 of JZKD02S1814935.1, forward strand.
CCTTCTGGTTCCACCTGAATCACATTCCAACCGATAACATGATTAGCATCAGATATATATTTATTAAGCAGTGAAACATGAAGCACATTATGTACAATCATATATGCAGGTAATGCAAGCATGTATGCAACTGGCCCAATCCTTTCTAGGATTTTAAACAACCCCCAAAATCTTGCTGCCAACTTGGCGCAACTTCCCAGCTTCAGGGAACTCCTGTTAGTTTTCACTTTAAGGAAAACATGGTCACCCACTTTGAATTCTCTGTGGGTTCTGTGACTATCAGTGTAACTTTTTTGCTTGTCCTGGGAAACTTTAAGATTCTGTTTAATTCTTATCATTTGGTCTTCCATCTCTTTGATCAACTCAGGCCCAACTACTGCTCTGTCAACTGGATTATCCCAGCTAACTGGAGTGTTGCACTTTCTTCCATAAAGTGCTTCGAATGGGCTCATCTTCAACGATATATGATACCCATTATTGTAGGCGAATTCTACCAAATGCAGGTAGTTTTCCCACCTTGATGGTTTATCCATCACATACATTCTCAGTATGTCTTCTATTACTCTATTCACCCTCTCTATCTGTCGATCAGACTTAGGATGATACGTTGTACTAAAGTTCAGATTCGTTCTAAATCCCTTGAACAGTCCTTTCCAGAAATTCGAGGTGAATTTTGGGTCCCTATCAGACACAATCGTCTTAGGAATTCCGTGCAAGCGTGCCACTTCTTTTAAGAAGATATCAACAACATCTGCTGCCCTGTGAGTGGTTTTCAATGGAATAAAATGGGCATCTTTTGTAAGCTTGTCCACCACCACCATGATTGAATCATACTGCTTGCTTGTTCTGGGATATCCTGTGAAAAAATCCATTGTCACCACTTCCCATTTCCACTCAGGAATGGGTAAAGGCTGCAACAACCCTGTTGGGTGCCTATGCTCAGCCTTACCTTTCTATCACTCCATACATTTGGCGATGTATTCAGTGATTTCTTTCTTCAGACCCGACCAAAAGTAATGGCTTTTGACTGTTGCCACAGTCTTCTGATATCCAGGATGTCCAGCATAAGCCACGTTATCCATTTCTTTTAGAATTGCCAGCTTCAATTCTCAGACATTGGGTACATACACTCTGATTTTATACAGAAGTAAGCCATCAGTTCCCAAGGTGTAACTTCCCTGGGTCTGTGGTCTCTCACGCTGCTGTAGCTTTGCTACCAGACCTCTGTACTGCAAATCATCATTTGCAGCTTCCAAAATTCTGTCCTTAATCTCAGTCCTGTACATGCTAATGGTTGTAGCGTGTAATTCGTGCACTTTTATGCTAAGTGCATCAACCACCTTATTTTCTTTCCCTTTGATATGCTTGATATCAAAGTCATATTCACACAGAAACTCCAACCATCTGGTTTTCCTGGCATTTAAAGTTGGCTGATCAAATAAATACTTCAGACCATTGTGGTCTGTTCTCAATTCAAATCTCCTTCCCATGAGGTAATGTCTCCATTTCCTCAATGTGTGGACGATTGCTGCCAGCTCTAAATCATGAGTGGCATAATTCCTTTCATGCTCTTTCAGCTTTCGGGATTCATAACAAATTACAAATCCATTTTGGTTGAGAACTCCTCCCAGTCCCTCCTTACATGTCTCTGTGCACACCACAAAATCCATATTTGGATCTGCAATCTTCAGGATTGGAGTGCTAGTTAACAGCTGCTTCAATCACTGGAAACTGCTCTCACACTCTTTAGTCCACTGAAACTTCTTCTCCTTCCTTTGCAAGGAAGTGATAGGGTGAGCTATCTTTGAGAATCCTGCTATAAACCTTCTGTAGTAACCCACCAGACCCATAAAATATCTAACCTCCGCCACATTCCTTTGCGCTGATCATTCTCGGATGGCATCAACTGTTTCAAGATCCACAACAATCCATTCTTCTGATATAATGTGTCCCGAGTAATGAATCTGCCTTTGTTAAAATGAGCACTTGCTCAACTTGGTGTACAACTGGTGTTCTCTCAACACTTGCAACACCATTCTCAGGTGTTTCTCATGATCTTCCTCTGACTTGGAATACACCAAGATGTCATACAGGAAGACCATGAAAAACTTGTCCAAATAGTCCTTGAATACACCATTCATTAAGTACATGAAAACAATAGGTGTGTTTGACAGTCTAAACGACACCACTGTGAACTCGTAATGACCGTACCTTGTTCTAAAGGTGGTCTTGTTGATGTCCTCCTCATTTATTCTCACTTGGTGATATCCAGATCTGAGATCTATCTTTGAAAATATTTTTGCACCCTTCAACTGATCTAAAAGATCATCTATCCTTGGCAGAGGATACTTGTTCTTGACAGTTACCTTATTCAACTGCCGGAAATCAATGCACAACCTCAGCGTCCCATCTTTCTTTTTCACGAATAGGACCGGGGCTCCCCAAGGTGACACGATGGGGTGAATGTACCCCTTCTTTAGAAGCTCTTCTAGCTGCAATTGCAACTCTTTTAGCTTTGGCGTACTCATTCTATAAGGAGCTTTCGAAATTGAAGCTGCTCCTGGCATCAAATTTATAGAAAAATCGATGTCTCTCTTCGGAGATAGTCCAGGTACCTCCTGAAATACGTCCTTGAACTCTGTGAGTACCTCATGGTCTTCCATATTCGAGACTGCATCTCTGGATGCTTCTCCCACACGGGCTGCAAATAATTGACAGCCTTTCCTGTAACACTTCTTCAGCTGTATGGTTGAGATTTTTCTACCAGCTTCGGCTCTGGGAATTCCTTGGACTATTTTCTGGTTTCCTTCTTCATCCAGGCATGTGAACTTCTTGTTACGAAAGTCCATAAGGGCATGGTTCTGGTCCAACTAGTCCATCCCAATTAAGCAGTCGCAAGAGCCTAAAGGCAGAATATTCAATTCAACCTTAGTGCTCAATCCTTTCATGTCCACTGAATAGGACTTAACCAATTCAGTGACCTTCCTTTTGATTCCTATGGCCAATTGCACTAACCAAGACTTTTCATGTTTGCTTCTTGATAAACGCAAATTTTCCACCACCCTAGGATCTACATAACTATGGCTAGCCCCTGAATCAATTAAAATAATAAGTGGTCGGTTGTTAATCATACCTTCCACTTCAATCATGTGCGATTGAAATTTTGCTTGCTTGTTGTCCATGTATGCGTAAATCCTCAACATTTTTCTGCCCATATCCTCCACTGTTTCATCTTGTTGAACAGTATGAAAAGTTCTCGCTTTACCATTTTTATGGGGACAATCTCTGTACTTGTGGTTTCCTTTACAACCCCAACACTAAATGGGCGTCTGTCTCTATCTTTATGCTCCCTCTTCAGTCATTCTCGGCAGTCTAAACAATGGTTGTCCCTGAAGACTGTTTCTGAAAAAGGAAGGCTTGTTTCCCTTCTGCCTCTATTCCTTCTTAAACCTCTTATGGTCATCCCAAGCCTTCCGAAGGATAGGCTTTTCTCTTTGTTGTTCATACAAGAATTTTTCACTTCTTATTATTTCTTCCATAGTCTTAGGATCATCATACTGAATCTTGTCACCAATAGAAGGTGGCAGTCCACTCAGATACCTCTGAATTTTGATAGCCTCGTCTTTGATGAATGGAACATACTTCAGTAGTTCCAGAAAACTTCGTTCATACTCATCAATGGTCATGCTGCCTAGATTGAGTTCGAAGAACTCCTTCATATTTCTATCATAGTATATTTTGGTCATGTATTTCTTCTCGAAATACCTCTTAAACTCCTTCCAAGTGATATCTTTCTCTCTGATATGTTGCACTTGCACAAACTGATCCCACCACACGGATGCTTTTCCTTTTAGCTGATACATCGTAATTCTTCCTTCTGCATGTGCGGAATAATTCTTCAGTTGGAAATATTTTCTCATTCCCAACAACCATGTTTCGGCATCTTCCTCCTTCTTATGTTCACCATTGAACGTTGGAGGCTTGATCTTGTTCATCTCCCCTTTCAATTCACCCATTCTAGATTTTTGGTGTTTTCTAGTAGGAGACGAGCTTGAGCTACTATGTGCCTCCCTACTGGAATGCTTCTGGGAGTGACAATGATGTCTGCTACTACTCCTCGATCTTCATCTCCTCTCAGGGGTCCTGATACTTCTTGATCTCATTTTTCTCTCAGGGGTTCTGCGACTCTCTGTCTTTCTTGAGTCCCTTCCCTTCTCCAATTTCCTTTCTATTCTTTCCAGGCTCTTCAACATTTTTAAGTTGAATTCACCCTGTCAATTCCCGACTTTCATGAGCTTTCGACTATTAGCTCGACGTGCCTGGGCATCTCTTTGCAATCCTTCAATGATTTTCATTATGTTCCCTTCCTTGTCTAATTCTCTTCCATGCCCATTGGAGTTCGATCCTTCAACTCCCAGGTTGACATCTCTTCTTCTCTTTCATCCTCTGAAATGGAGGCAATCCCCACCTCTTTCATTTCTATACTCAGCGTCGATTAACTAGTGTCCTGACACTTGTTGAACTCTACACATGCAATGTGCAATCAATCCGAAGTTTGTCAGGCCTTAAACCTTTAATAAAATCACAATAATCATAAACCAACGTGAGTGAGAAACATTTGACTTCACAAGGTTTTCTGAGCTCTTTCGGCTCTGCAATTTTCGAGACTTTGGGTTTCCTGTACCCGAGAGTTCACTATGCAATGACTCCTAACTTCTTGTCGCTACAATCCCCAAAATATGAAATTTCGGTTTCCTTGCTCTCTGGGCCCACAACATAGCTATCGCCCTTAAAACCTGTTACGGTTCTTTAGTCTCCGATAGCTTCGGGACTTCCGGTTTCCGATACCCAGGAGTTCACTATGCAGTGATTTCCAACTCCTTGTCACTACAATCCCCGAAATCCAAAATTCCGATTTACTTTATTCTCCAGGCCCACAACACAGTTGTCGCCTTTAACCGCAGTGGCACGTGGCACGTCCTGGAGGATTCACGTCTCCATCGATGACGTCTTCGGGTCCCACCGCTCTCTCCTGTCTTTTCAATTCTCTGGCACGTGGTACACATCCATGCACCCTCGTCCATTCCAAGCAAAAATCCAACGGTTAGGTCCCCTCTCAGATCTACGGCGCAGATCTTTTCGGTGTTTCGGGGTTTCGGGCATCGGGAGTCCATGTATCCCATATCTCGAACTTCCATTTGCCGAAATCTCGAAATTACGGTTTACTCGTCAACTTGATCTGACGGTCAACTCCCTTCCTACGATCTACTGTGTAGATCGTTTCGGGATTTCGAGTTTTGGGTTTTGGAGGTGTTCCCCTCCCTCACTTCCCATCTCCCGACTTTGCGAAATCCGAAAGGTTTTCACGACTAACTCGAGCGCGACTCCGCCAGATCTAACGGTCGAGCCTTCCTCCCAGATCTACAACATAGATCTTCTTGGTTTTTTGGGAGTTCACATATCGCGATTCCCACGCTCTTGTGCAACTCCAAAGGGTTTTTAAATCCTGCACATACTTTCCAGATCCGACGGTCACGAGGGTTCGCCTTCCCTCCCAAACAGATCCTAAGGCTCCAACACTTCTGGTACCTCCTGAAATATGTCCTTGAACTTTGTGAGTACCTCATGGTCTTCCAGCTTCGAGACTACATCTCTGGATGCTTCTCCCACACAAGCTGCAAGTAATTGACAGCCTTTCCTATAACACTTCTTCAACTGTATAGCTGAGATTTCTCCACCAGCTTCGGCTCTGGGAATTCCTTGGACTGTTTTCTGATTTCCTTCTTCATCTAGGCATGTGAACTTCTTTCTACGATAGTCTAGAAAGGCGTGGTGTTGGTCCAACCAGTCCATCCCAATTAAGCAGTCGCAAGAGCCTAAAGGCAGGATATTCAATTTAGCCTTAGTGCTCAATCCTTTCATGTCCACGGAATAGGACTTAACCAATTCAGTGACCTTCCTTTTGATTCCTGTGGCCAATTGCACTAACCAAGACTTTTGATGTTTTCTTCTTGATAAACGCAAATTTTCCACCACCCTAGGATCTACATAACTATGGCTAGCCCCTGAATCTATTAAAATAATAAGTGGTCGGTTGTTAATCATACCTTCCACTTCAATCATGTGCGATTGAAATTATGCTTGCTTGTTGTCCAGGGCTTCGTAGATCCTCGACATTCTGCTGCCCATATCCTCCACTGTTTCATCTTGTTGAATAGTATGAACAGTTCTCGCTTTACCATTTTTATGGGGACAATCTCTATACTTGTGGTTTCCTTTACAACCCCAACACTAAATGGGCGTCTGTCTCTGTCTTTGTGCTCCCTCTTCAGTCATTCTCGACTCTCTAAATGATGGTTGTCCCTGAAGACTGTTTCTGAAAAAGGAAGGCGTGTTTCCCTTCTGCCTCTGTTCCTTCTTAAACCTCTTCTAGTCATCCCAAGCCTTCCGAAGGATAGGATTTTCTCTTTGATGTTCACACAAGCATTTCACACTTCTTCTTGTTTCTTCCATAGTCTTAGGATCATCATACTAAATCTTGTCACTAATAGAAGGTGGCAGTCCACTTAGATACCTCTGAATTTTGACATCCTCGTCTTTGATGAATGGAACATACTTCAGTGGTTCCAGAAAACTTCGTTCATACTCATCAATGGTCATGCTTCCTAGCTTGAGTTCGAAGAACTCCTTCATCTTTCTGTCATAGTAAATTTTGGTCAGGTATTTCTTCTCGAAATACCTCTTAAACTCCTTCCAAGTGATATATTTCTCTCTGATGTGTTGCACTTGCACAAACTTATCCCACCACATGGATGCTTTTCATTTTAGCTGATACATCACAATTCTTCCTTCTGCATGTGCGGAATAATTCTTCAATTGGAAATATTTCCTCATGCCCAACAACCATGTTTCAACATCTTCCTCCTTCTTATGTTCACCATCAAACGTTGGAGACTTGATCTTGTTCATCTCCCCTTTCAACTAATCCATTCCAGATTTTTGGTGTTTTCTAGTAGGAGACGAGCTTGAACCACTACGTGCCTCCCTACTGGAATGCTTCTGGGAGCGACAATGATGTCTGCTACTACTCCTCGATCTTCTTCTCCTCTCAAGGGTCCTGATACTTCTTGATCTCCTTTTTCTCTCAGGGGTTCTGCGACTCTCTGTCTTGCTTGAGTCCCTTCCCTTCTCCAATTTCCTTTCTATTCTTTCCAGGCTCTTCAACATTTTTAAGTTGAATTCACCCTGCCGATCCTTGACTTTCATGAGCTTTCGGCTATCATCTCGGCGTGCTTGGGCATCTCTTTACAGTCCTTCAATGATTTTCATTATGTGCCCTTCCTTGTCTAATTCTCTTCCATGCCCATTGGAGTTCGATCCTTCGACTCCCAGGTTGACATCTCTTCCTTCTCTTTCTTCATATGAAATGGAGGTAATCCGCACCTCTTCCATTTCTATACTCGACGTCGATTAACTGGTGTCCTGACACTTGTTGAACTCTGCACACACAATGTGCAATCAATCCGAAGTTTGTTAGGCTTTAGACCTTTAATAAAATCACAATAATCATAAACCAATGTGAGTGAGAAACATTTGACTTCACAAGGTTTTCTGAGCTCTATCGGCTCTGTAATTTTCGGGACTTCAGATTTCCGGTACCCGGGAGTTCACTATGCAGTGACTCCTAACTTCTTGTCGCTACAATCCCCGAAATCAGAAATTCCGGTTTCCTTGCTCTTCGGGCCCAGAGTACAACTATCGCCCTTAAAACCTGTTATGGTTCTTCAATCTCCGATGGCTTCGAGACTTCGGGTTTCCGGTACCCGGGAGTTCACTATGCAGTGACTTCCAACTCCTTGTCACTACAATCCCTGAAATCCGAAATTCCGATTTACTTTATTCTCTGGTCCCACAACACAGTTGTCGCCCTTAACCGCAATGGTGCATGGCATGTTCCGGAGGATCCACGTCTCCATCAGTGACGTCTTCGGGTCCCACCGCTCTCTCCTATCTTTTCAATTCTCTGGCACGTGGTACACATCCATGCACCCTCGTCCATTCTAAGCAAAGATCCAACGGTTAGGTCCCCTCTCAGATCTATGGCGCAGATCTTTTCGGCGTTTTGGGGTTTTGGGCATCGGGAGTCTGTGTATCCCATATCTCGAACTTTCGTTTGCCGAAATCTTGAAATTACAGTTTACTCGTCAACTTAATCTGACGGTCAACTCCCTTTGTACGATCTACAATGTAGATCGTTTCAGGATTTCGGGTTTTGGGTTTCGGAGGTGTTCCCCTCGCTCACTTCCCATCTCTCGACTTTGCGAAATCCAAAAGGTTTTCTCGACTAACTCGAGCGTGACTCCGCCAGATCTAACAGTCGAGCCTTCCTCCCATATCTACAGCGTAGATCTTCTCGGGTTTTCGGGAGTTCGCGTATCGCGATTCCCATGTTCTTGTGCAACTCCAAAGGGTTTTTAAATCATGCACACACTTTCCAGATCTGACGGTCACGAGGGTTCACCTTCCCTCCCGAACAGATCCTAAGGCTCCAGCACTTCTGGTGTGGAGTCCTCTCTCCCTGTGGCCATAGACCACAATGGCTGCGGTTTCACAACACCGCTATACCTCCTGAGCATGTAGGCATGGTCAAGTAACTCCTTGACACTCCGGATCATTCCAGGTTCCGAAATTGGTCCTCCAGACACAATTTATCCTCACACCCTTGGTCCAAAGACCACTCAACTGGCCCATCTAGGCTCAGTGTCGAAACTGTGGGCTCTGATACCAAACTGTAACACTCTTTCACCTTAAGCTGTATCGCTCTGATACCAATTGTAATGCTCTTTTTCTGTTACCAAGTCTTTTATCACTGTCAGATACCAATCTGTAACACACCTTTTACATAGCTCATACAGGCATTATATAATCCACATGCATTTAAGAAAAGAAATACATTTAAGCTCAGAGTAAACATATTATCTACTGCTATAATAAACAATCAATAGCATTAACATAAAATTGATATGCACAGCAGAATACATGATAGTTATAATTACACAGAGATGCAGAATCATGAATAAAGCATCATCTGTTACTTATCTTTGAAAACCTTGGCGATTCCACCAACCACGTGCAGGCCTTCCACGAACCTCCCAACCTTAGACCACACTACTCATCTGCTCAGCAGTGGGTCACCCCTGAGTTGGGACTAAGCTCCACCCCAAGGCAAGGAATCCTAGGCTAGGCTGAGGTTACAGGGAAAACAACACAAAAAGACTGGAAGGATTCTTCCAAGGATGCCATCTTACGCCCACTACTTCCAGACTCTCATTCCCCACATGACTGTTCCACCCAGAAGTATACACCTTCACAAGCAGAGTCCATCAGTGCTACACCTCCCTCTCCAGGTCTCGACAACAGGCCGGATCAGGAAGTCTCAGAGCCTGAAGCTAGTGCTGGACACTCTTTGGAAGAAACCACTTCCCAACAAACTCTCTCTCTCACCTGGATAGAGTTTCTCACAGGCCTGACAGCCTCCCTCTTCCAACAACAGTTACCTCCCTCACCTGGAGAGAGGTCATACACAGGCTCAATCACAACTTGCACTGGCCAACAAGCCACGCGCAGTCCAACTCTGCGTGGCCACCACAGCCAACCAGGAATACAGACACGGGCTTCCCAAACAGGCTCAACAATGATGACAAGGTCTCACGGTGATGGTTTTCGGGATTGCGTGACAAGCAATTCCTGCAGGGATCGACACAGACTCCACGACTCAGAACGAAGACGGTGAACCCGACTTTTCAGAAACGAACACAGGCTTCTCGGCTCTCAGAACAGAAGGTGTACACGGATTTTCAGAAACAAACACAGGGTTTTTCGACTCTCAGGAACGCACGAGGTATTCTTGCAAAGGTCGGTTCGGTCGTAATGTTCAAAGCTCCGTACATGCTCATGCAGTCGGGTGGAATGGAGGAGGGACCCTTCTCACGGCTCATCTCAGTCGTTTTATTTGCATGCACCAGGGTTGACACTTGTCACCCATGGAACTGCATGCATCCCCTTTGCACGTTTTCCCCTTGCCAGGAACTTAGGATAAAAAAAACATAAAATGCACATGTTCTTTGGAATAATATTTTATTATTATTCTCAAGGCTTAAGCCCCTAGGCTTAGCCCCCTTTCCCACCTTCCAGCCCCTAATTCCTTGCCCACTCTGTGGAAGCTCAGTCCCCCATCACTCATTCATCGTGGTCAGTCTGCATGCGGTGGTGTTTATATTTTATTAATGTGCGGCATACATACAGGTACAAAATCAGGCCCTTGGCCTCCAACCCTTAGGCTCTCTGGCCTAACAATCACATAAGCCCACTGGCTTATACAATCTTGGCTCACCAGCCTATAACACATATTTACAATTCATTTCATACATCAGATTTACAAAGGGCTCGGTCTTGGGGACACTACACCTCGCGATCTTCATTTTGTTTTACTGTTTCTGGGTTTTGAAATGCATCTGTCAGATCCTATTGACGTCTCTCGACAGAAAACCGCCTAGACATGCCATTCCAAATCCATGGCCAGAAGTCAGAAAACATGTTGTTCAGAGTCCATTGTCATAAATCAGAAAACGAGTTGTTTAATGAGATATGTCAATCGTCACTGTTATATATCTTAGAATTTTTTATTTTTTTTTTGGTAATTATCATTGGAATTGGAAAAATTAATTATTGGTCAAATTGCACTTTTCCATTGTTTAAATTGCAGTTTCTAATGCATAGATGGATCCAACACCCTGAAAAATTCTTAATCTACTTGGATTGTGCAATCATATGCAATTCCATTAATCTTTTAAAATTTTAAATTTCTGATGGATTTTGAGCAAAATTGATCCGAAAATATAGTTGGAAAAGGTGAAAAAGTCTAATATTTAGATTACCTAGCGTAACTAACTAATAGATTTTTTTCACTTTTTTGGACAATTATCCAATAATTGAATTGTTGGCCAAATCTCATTTTGGGATTGTTTAAATTTTAGTTTTGAAGCAGAGATGGATCCAGCACCATGAAAAACTCTTATTGCATTAGAATTGTGCATAAATGGATCCAACACCCTTAAAAACCCCTAATCCACTTGGATTGTGCAATCTTAACAATTAATATTTGCAATTCCATCAACTTTTTAAATTTCTAACCAATTTCTTACCAACAAAACTAACCAGAAAACACACTCTGAAAGGTGAAAAAAATCTAATATTTATACTACTCCTCAATCAAATCAAACTCCTAATCCACTAGGATTGTGCATTCTCATGAACGGATATGTGCAATTCCATCACTCTTTTAAATTTCAAACTGGTTTTTGAGCAAAACTGATCGAAAAACACAATGGGAAAAGATGAAAACAGTCTCATATTTAGAATACTCCTTAATCAGTGGGCTAACTATTACACTTTTTTGGACAATTATAACCCCCAATCAGGCAATCCAAGCAATCTAATTGTTGATCAAATTCCAATTTTCTATTATATAAATTGCAGTTTTGAATGCATAGATAGATCCAACAACTTGAAAAACCTGTAATCTATACAATCTCAATAACTAACTGATATACAATTCCATCAGTCTTCTAAATTTTTGACCAAGTTTTAAATATTCAAAATTTAATGTAAAAACACACAATTGAAATGAAAAAATCTAATATAATATTTAAACTACATAATCAAATAAACAAGAAATCTAAGGCATGTCCCATCACTGACAGCTCCATAGTCAAATAAAAAAAAAATCTAAGGCATGTCCCATCACTGACATCTCCATAATCAAATAAACAAGAAATATAATTAAAAAAGACTAGCAGTGGCAGCATGATTGCATAGTCGTTGGTTGTTTTATACTGGTTGTTTTATACTGGCCAGTGGCCACATCCAGCACGTTCTCCACAGTAAAAAGGTAATCGACTTTGATGGCAATGGTCATTGGCCGACATCAATAGAATGGGCCGTCAAGGCCACTGGATTGGGAAGACCACTCCACAACATGCGCAACAGGTGGAGGGAAAAAACAGTGGTTGGGTAGATTAACATTCAGTTTCTTCTTGCGTTGATTTTCTTTGGTTAGGGTTGAAATTTGGAAACCGTTCTTACTGGTCAATTTGACGGTTTTAACATCATCAACAGACCTATTTAACTGAAGTATATTTCTCATATTCAATGAAGAGAAGTGAAATCTGTCGACAATAATTGACTGACAAAATGCCACTGACATAATCAAGTTTTATCTATCTTTGTACGAGCGAGCTTGGTTGGCGTGCAAATAGCTGGTGTTGTTTTAATGGTCTTACCCACATACGAACCACTGTCAGGATTATCGGGCATGTAGCTGGTGTTGTTTTAATGGTCTTACCCACATATTATGTGGCTGGTTTAATGGTACGCGACGTAACATTAATTATTGGGCATGTGGCTGGTTTAATGTAGACTACTCTTGCCCACATATACAAACCATGCCCAAATATCTGTACTGTCGGCCATTGATTATTGGGCATGTGGCTGGTTTAATGGTACGCGACGTAATCCTCTTTAAAATATAAATTTCTTCACTTTGAAAGCGGACTTTCCAAACTCTTTTACTAGTGTTTCAACTTTACAAAAAAAAGGGACTTTCCAAACTCTTTTGCTAGGGTTTCAACTTTAAAAAAAAAAAAACGGACTTTCCAAACTCTTTCATGAGCTTTTTTCTTTGGTAGCTTTATCGACGGCCTCTTTGGTGACTTTACCAAATCGATTGCTTTCACAATCCCAGAGGCTTCCAGCGGCGGCTCTAGTTCTATTGGCGGTACCTCTACCTGTGGAAACATAAAAACGAGCACACTTGCAAACCAGCTTCTTCGACCAACGACATGAAAAAACCTTGCTTCATCAATTTAAATTTCATCTACCATGGTGTTACGAGGCCCATGGTGTTACGAGGCAGTAAGAACTATAGTGTTCTGATACCACTGTTAAGAATATAGGCAAGAAAGTAAATAACTAATAAGATCAAGAAGGAAAAGAAGAGAGGTTGAAAAGGTTCAAGGTCAATTCAATTAATTACGCCGAAAGGCGTATACTATTGTAATGGGCACATTTAATAGGTTTTTAGTTCTTAATACGTTTTCTATGGACGAGATTAAATATGCCTAGAATATTCTTAGTCGTCACAATAAATGAATGGCTCTGATTTCATCCATTAACTTCCGAACTGTTATAAAGACATCCCCTTATATGTTTACTTTTTTACATTTACCTAATTGTGTTTAAAAATTACTGTATTCACTAACTTATTGTCAGGTCTACTTGATTAAAAAATATAAACGGATTTTCGTGGGCCTAGCTTTTTTACTATGTTAATTAAGATTTTTTTAACTAAGCGGAAAGTTTAACAGCCAGCCTTTCGGCGTTCACAGCCGAGTTAGCGATTGTGCTAGTATGTACATCAATAATATATATATATATATATATATATATATATTATACATATTGCACAATTGTCATCTTACTCTATGACCATTAAAGTAAGATAAGAAACAGAAATTAAAGTTTTCAACATTTAACCTACTCAAGCAAGTGAGCAAATTGTATGTCTAAGAAGCATATATTGATTTCCTAAAAAAAAGTTGTAAGATAGATTGTAATAGTCAAAGCGCGTTTTTTTTTGAAAAATAGCCATGCTTATTATATTAAGGAAGAACATATTAATGTATAATATTATTTTTTTAAGGACATGAGTAAATACAACAAAGTGTTATTGGAATAGGTTGATAAGTTTAAGAGTCTTTTGATGAAATCTATGAGTATTAAGAAGTTCCCTTGATGAAAAAATCAATGTACATAGCTACACCAAATAAATAATTTATATATTCATGGCCCCAATGCAAAGAATTAAACAAGTGAGATATTCTTGGATGAATTAAAAAGTGGGATATTCTTGGAAGAATTAAACAAGTGAGATATTCTTGGATGAATTAAACAAGTGGGATATTCTTGGATATATAGTGTATTTTTTTTTAATGTTCTTAGACTGTGCATACCAACAATGCTTAGAATTGAGGTAAAATGGTAAAAATGGGGTCAATTGCAAGATAATATTTTTTGGACTTTTTTAGATTCGAAACATTTTATTTATTAATTAATTATATCTCTCATCGAAAGTAAACCCATCTAGTTTCTGCTTTAAAATTGTTTTATTAGATTTATATTCAATTATTTAACCTTGGGACTAGTATTATTGATCATTTTTACACGACTAACAAATCATATATATATATTTTTTTAATGGTGATTTTTAATTAACTTTAAGGTAAATGTTTAGGTTTTTCCCTAAATTTCGATCTTACATTATTAACTATGGTTTATGCTGACTTTATGCCTTAAATTCGATCCCATCAAGTTGCAACTTATCCCTATCTATTGTAACTTGTAACTTGTAAAGTCAAGCCAAGAAAAACTTAAGGAATACGGACCTTATGGATTATTCGAAGTCAGAAGTCCAGTCAACACAAACCCAAAGCTTACGGACTATTCAAAAGCGGTGGAATGGAGTCAAGGGAAACCGGAAAAACCTAATGATAATTATCGTGAATACATATGCCACGTATTCAAAATCCAGGTCTTCTATGAATACATATGCCACGTATTCGAATTGAAAAAATGTACCCAAATTGAAAGCGCTATGTCTGAAGATTTTGATAATGACTTGAATGTAAGAACAATGGAAGTTGAAAGCACGGATAATTTTAAGTCTATGATAAATCACGAATCTTCCCTGCTGTTGCAGAGCTTTTTAAATTTTTATAGACAGGTCAGAAATGTCGGCCATGTTTGGAAAGACAATGTTAAATACGATGCATAGGTTTTAAGGGATAATTATCCCTTGATTTAAGGGATAATTTTCAAGGGATAATTTTTTTTAAGAAATTATATGTTGTAAGTTTTAATTTTTTAATGGATATGAAGGTTGATTATGATTTTTTTTTTTATTATGATTTTTTTTTAAAGAGTTTTGATAGGTTCAAAATAATCAACTAAAGCGTTATTAATTGAAAAAAATAAAATAATTTTTTATTATACTAAAACTAAAAAAAATATTAATGTATTTACATGAATGAAAGGTGATTTTTACAACTCAAGGAAATGTAAAATAAGTTTATATATTTCTATATTAAGGAAGACTTAAAATAATTTTATATCAATTCTATATATAGAGATTTTGATTTTCTTAATAGGTGTTTTCTACTTCTTGGAATGAGGGAGATGGGTAATTCCTTCAATGCTTAATATTATGGAGTTTACATGTGTAATTTAAAAAATAATTTCAATGTGGATCATAAATAAAATATTTTTATGTTCCCCTATTTAATATCGTCTTTATATATATATAACAATTTTAAGATGACATGTGACATATAAAAAATATCTTTACATCCATTTTAATTAAAATAATTTTATATCAACTTTATATAGAGAGAAAAAGTAATTTTATATCAACTTTAGATAAGAGGTTAAATTGTACTTAGAATAATACAAGGGTTTATGTATGACATCAACACTAAGTCATTAAAAATCACAACACTCACTGTCAAGAAAAACTATTTTCTTGAGATACTCTTTTTAGTTGAAATATGTTTTTTTTCTTAAAGTA